>BMAV01005391.1:203750-232717 GCA_019973955.1 Trichonephila inaurata madagascariensis
TTCCAGAGTTTCAAACAATAGTTATTTTCGTTTCGGTTCAACTAAAAAAAAATACATTGGTTTGTGAGAGGCTGGCACCTTTCTCTTGGGCACCTAGATATGTGGGAGGTAGAGAAGAAGCACTCGACATGATCCAATCAATCTGTTTATTTATAACACAATGAACAGACACAAATCCGATTAATAATAGTAAGAGAATGTTTCAATGCTAACAGTGAAAGTGGAACAACGACGGAAAAACACGAATGATTAGGAAACTATCAAACTTGATCATTACTTAATAAAGGATCTAACCTATCGTCCGATTTAATCTAATATCAATTTAGTCTCATTGAACAATCACCACTTTAAAACTTCCACCTAATGAGTACTTAATTCCAATAATTCAAATATGATACCTTCAGTATCAATCTCACCTGATTCGAGTATATCGCATCTCCTACTCTCTATTCAAGCTAGAAAACTTCGACTATATAAAGTTAATTTAAATATCATGATTTTCTTCTTCCGAAGGGTTGGTTGTGAATAACGCGAATTGATAGCTCAAAGATTTCCAAAGAGTATTAGTTGAAGAATCATGGATAGATCCGCCCCAGATTCATTTCCAGATTTCGTTTAGATAAAAATAAGTGTTTTCGATTATTTTATTTTATGTATATTCTTATCTTAAATCATCTACATATCTAGTTCGTTCAATTGAATTGAATCTGTCTTCTAAGTAGTTTTGGGTAAAACTGAAACAAAAAAGTACTAGTGAACATCAAAACTGGAAATCGAGAAGCAATGTTCGTGTAATGATGATAATTATATGATTGACGTTAAATTAGAAAGTATCGATAAGTTGGTTACAGTAACAAAGTGACTGAATATATATTGAACCGAAATAAACCAATATTTTTTTCCGGTTCAGTTCCGGTTTTAAATAAAATAACGGCTTTCTCCGGTTTTGGGTTCAGTTCCGGTTCGAAGTCCTGGTTAATTCATTTTCATTTTACCAGCCCGAGGGGAACTAACCTTATCTCTCCTTTTCACGTTTTCAAATCAGAATGATGCAGTCTTGCATCACCCGAGTATCTAGACCAATCAGAAGAGCTTTCACAGGAAATCATATGAATTTATGGCTTCCAGTTGATTCTGACTATTAATAAAGGAGATCTCTAGATCAAAGGATGACTGTTCTTGTGGTTATGATAAAAGCGCGTGCGTTTATCTATTTGTGTTTGTACTTGACCCCTCGTATCGTCGTTTTCGCCATTAATATGGAAGTTTAATGTTTAAAAGTCTCCTCATCATTTTGATTACTGCATCAATTGATTCAATCGAAAAAAATGCCTAAACCAAGTATGTATCTTTTCACATATTTGTTTTGATATTTTATGCTAAATTATATCATCCAATTTCCAGCAAAAGTTCACATTATGAAAAAATAGAGCATTTTAGTTGTTGCAAACGTTAAAATTCGTCAGAAGTCCTTTAATTGTTACTTTTTAAATATAAGAATACTTTAATTTAAAATTTTTGAATATGGTACGTAGTGGCTGGATTTTAAAAATAAAATAACCGTTTAGCATTTTATAATCTTTAAGATTTTTACAACTATGTAAAAATAATTTTAATGCGGATTTGTTGAACTACATAAAGCCAAAACAAGATAATGATTTGAAAAGGATTCTTAGCCTTGAGGTAACAATTAAAAATTAACAAATAAAAATTTTCAATCATGCTTTCACTAGAAACCAGTGTATCAGTTACTGAATTCACACGTTCTACGCTCCTAATTAGGGAGTACTAATAAAACTTCATTTATTTTTTTTTTTTGTTTAAATCTGAAAATATTTTTTTAATAAAAACAGTTCTTAATTTTCTCTGAGCTTAAGCAGTAAATAACAGTAAATAATTATCTTAAAATAGAAATTCTTGTATTTTTCAGAAAAAGGATTTATTTTTCAAGAAACTGTTATATAATTTGGCGTATCGATCCGGATGGTAAGAATTTTTAAGCAAATTAAATTTAATTGGAAGACTGAATGAAGCTATAATTTTTAAAAATATTTAATATTATTAAAAGACTTTTCTGGTACGTATAATCGCCAAATCTTGTTAAAATTTCCATTTTAATGAAAGGAAACAACAAAATTAAATATAAAAAAATGTATCTTATTATTTTTAAAAATAAGGAACAATTAACAGAATTTCACCTTAAGGTAAAAATATAAAAAGGAAATATTTATTATTATTTATAAAAGAAATTTAAGATAAATTAAATGTTCGTTCACGTATTTTTTTAAATAAGTTATAACATGTAGTCTTACACGTATTTGGTAGTTTTGTATTAGACTTGATAAGAGGAACACTTTAAGCAAAATCTTAAGTGAATAATTAAATTTTTAATTGAGAAATGAATAAAAAATGGTAAAAAATAATTCATATTGAACATTATTAACCATTTAGTTCTTAGTAAAGCTCCTTCTCTATCAGTTTGTTTTTACAAAGAAAGAGATAGTATAAAAGAAATTAGGTTTATGCAAGATATAAGCAAACGATAAAAATTGTACTTAAACATATTCACCTTAATAAAGATAATAATATAGGTAGTGAAATTATAATTCTTTAGTCTATATAATTCATTTTTTGAGCGCGAAATACTTTATTTTAATGCTTACATAGTTATTTTTTTACAGTTAGAAATAAAAGGAATAATGGATATAATTTTATCCATTATTTATTCGTCAAATTTTATTAAATATTATTTATTATTTCAGTGTTATTCAAAAAGTTTTAAGAATGTTCTTTTCAATTTATATGCATATTTCTAAAAAATAAAACTAGAAAATACTGTATGGAAAATAAAACTTGAAACGCGTGAATTAAATTAAAATTATATTTTTCTTCAAGTTTTGTTTTCAATCCTTATTCTGTTCAGTATCCACAAGACAACTAAACGTGACATTAATTTTTAAGCAGCTTTCGGTTTTAGAATAAACATTAGAAAAACTGTATTTTAGATTTGAAAATAAAAAAAAATATTTTAACCATTTTTAATTTAGAATATAATTAAATATTAATTATACGATGTTTCATTAATGTGAGCTTTTTCTTTAAGGAATTAATTAAAAATTAAAAAAAAAATAGGAAAACTTTTAATGAATTTAAGTGTATGGGGATTATCATAATCTAGAAGAAAGGAGAATTATATCTTGAAAAATTCTAACTTTTACAATGACCTAAATATTTTAAAAATTAACTCTTATTATTTTTCAATAATTAATCTCTTAATCATCTCAAATGGATTAAATGTAAGCTTTTATAAGAAAAAAAAATAACAGGTTGAGTTTAGTAACTCAAAGAGAGTAACACTATACAAACTTCAATTCAGTGTATCATTGTACAAAAAATTGTAATTCAAAACTCTCGTAAGTTTTCGTGAAATATATTAAAATTCAAATATTTAAGTTTTTTTTTCTTTTACTAACAATACATAACTTCTGGGGATAAAAATAGCTAACAACATTCCATTTTCTCTTATGCAAGATTTATTAAATCAGATTTAAAAAAAAAATTGGCAAAGGCTACGAAATTGTAATTCGAAGCGAAGTTCTTTAGACTCTGTACACTTTTCAAACAGACTTGCTTTGATAGAATTTCTTCAAAAACTTTTAAGTGTCGTTTATTCTCTGAAATAGAATAGGGAAAAAAATATATTTCATTTCCTTCATTTATCAAATACTAGAGAAAGTTTGTAAGCGAAGAATAATGATGTGTCCACCGAATTCAATGAGATGGAGTTGAAAAATGCTCCTTTCGAGTTTACGAAAGCAATAGTAGGAAACAGCAAAGAAAATAAACTCTTAAGTAATAACTTGAAGATATCGGGTTCTGTGTGTGTGTAGGGGAAAAGGGGAAATCTGATATCCTTTGTACTTTCATAATAGACAAACAGGGTAGACAATTCTTTTCCCCCAAACTAACTTTTAAACATAGAAGGAATAAAATAAAAGCAATTCGCACACAGCACACAATGGTCTAAATGCCAGTAAAAAGTGCGAAAAGGTTAAGAATATGTTCTATTAATCTTTAGTTTAAATCAGATTTAGATTTTCCCTTTTTAAACAATACTAGCGAGGGAATTTTGAATTATATTTAGTAACTTTCAGATTGTGCATGTATTGAATTACAACTTTAATTTTTATTGTGTTGCTCTGCTTCTGCAAACATGTTTATAACTGTATTTAAAGAAAAAATATTTAATCTGTTTAAATCTCTGAGTAATTAGAATATTTTTGAGAATTTTACGAGATGATGAAGTGATTCTAGAGTATTCATTATCATTAATTGGAAAAGTAAGTTTTTGAAATTGAAGACACATTTGGTAAATTAGTTTTAAAGAACAGAGAGCAATTTTTAGAATTTCAAAAGCTTTTGTCTGTGTAACTTTAGCCTCATGAAGCTAATACTCAGTTGCTGTATATGGTTATAAACCATTTTTAATATGAATTTTGAAAAAAAAAATTAATATATGTGAAAATAATAGGATGTTCGAAAACTGATGGGAAATTAAGAACAATACAACATACAATCAACGAAGGGAAAATTAGTTTATGGTTATTAAGTAATATGGTAATACGAGTGGTAAAAGGAAAAGTTCTTATAATTTGAAGTTTAATATTATAACCATAAACTCGGTGAATATTTAAAGAAAAACATGGTTTTTGTGGAATTAAACTTTTTTATAAATTAAGTTTAATTTCGTTTAGCATTAACTTACATTGTTTTAACTACAATGAGTATACAATTAAAATTAATGGACTTTTATATCTATACAGCATTTTAAAAGCAGGCATTTTACATAAACTGACAACTTTTTTTCTAAAAGAGTTAAATACAAATATTACAGAACTATTCATTTTTAAAGTATTTTTACATAAAGCACTATTATAATGGCACAAATTATGTTTATGAAAATTGAGTTTTTTTGGGAGTATTATAAATTAGAAATAGTTTTAGTTTTAAAATTTAAAATATTTTTATAAAACTAAATAAGGTAGAAAAAAATAACTCTCTTACTCTCCACGAGATCTTCAGAAATTTAAAAGAAAATCCTACTAAAAATTTGATAAGCATATTAGTTTCGTTAATTAGAGACTCGATAAGAACAGGTTTCGTGAAAATTGTCTCCAAAGAATGGTGAGATTACAAGACGATTGCCAAGCGGGGAAGGGGTCAAGATGGGTGCAGAGACAAAGAACTTCCGTTTTTGAACTTTTAAACTAACGGACTTGAAATTTTGAAAGTATGTTCCTTTTCTGAACAGAAATCCATTAAGAATGGGTTTTGCATCGGAAATAAAATCTGGAGGCGCAAAAGTCAAAAGTGTAAGAAATTATTATGCTTCCGCTTTAAAAATCCAAAACCTATTCTTTTTAAATCCAGAAGTAAATGCTATAAGGTTTTTCAATACATTTAACCCTTTATCTACCGACGGTACTTATAAATACCACTACTTTAAAACTACTTAAAATAACCATTTTTACGAATTTTCTGACGCTACTTAGCAGGAATATTGTTTGAAATCCACTCTTCCAAGATATATGACATCACAGGTTCTATGATATGTATTTTAGCAGGGAAGGCGAACAGTTTTATAGCAGAAATTGCGTTTTCGGCAGAAGGCGTTTTCAGCAGATTGTGAAGATTATCATTTTTGTTCCGAAAAAATAGTTAATATCAAAATTCCAGTGTCTTATTTTTTTGTATCTTAATGAAGACCTTAGAAAATGATTTGACTATTTATTTTAAGTGAACAGTGTATATAATTAATTTTACAGTTGAATATTTTTAACTAATTAGCTCTAACGGATTAAATTTCCCAATGTTGAGTACTTTGTTTATGTATATCCCTTCATTTTCAATGCAGTTATCCGAAAAAAAAATATTGCATGAAAAAAAAAACTTCAGTAAATCATAATGCTGTAGATAAAGGGTAAAAATTATAATACTATTACTTGGATTAAAATAAAAATTAAAAAAATTATATATAGCCATACAACAGAATGAAATACACTGAGAAGTGGGCGGGTAATGGCTAGTATCAACTACATGTGAGTGTTGAAAGTTTAGAAAAGTGTTTCTCATTTTTAAAAAAAATTATTTCAATTGAAACTTTTGGAATATACTAAAAGTATTCCTTAACAGCGTTTTAAGTAATAACGCGTACTTCTACAACACTTAAAACAAAATATAAAATACTTTAATTCCCTCAAATTTACGCAAGCGGGAGAACAAAATAAGCGTAAGTTGAGATTTAAAATCCACTCAAGGAATTTTAATACCTCCCAATTAAATACTTTTTTACTTTATAGAACCATCTTTAACTTTATTCGTTAACATTTAAGTCTCTAGCGCTCTAAAAAAAAATTTCTCTCTCACTTCAGTAACCTTAAGCCTTAACTGTGAGGTTCTAAATGGTTATTTTTTTGTGATATTAAAAAGCCACCTTAAAATTGCGATATTAAAATGACTAAGGAGGAAGTATACAACATTCCTCTTACAAACAATGCGGTTAACTAAAAAAAAATCCCGCATAATTCATAAAAACAAAATGTTGCTTTTAAAAATTAATCTTTCTCTCCCACACTGTGGAACTGCTGGAGTAATTTGTTGCACCTGCTATTGATTATACCTCTTGTATCTCTTTTTTCGTTAGAAAGACCATTCATTCTTGCCAGCTAATCCTTTCTACACTGGGATATCGTGGAGTATTTCTCGCATAAGGAAAAGAGGGAAAAAAAGTATCAAGGGTTTATATTGTGTTTTGTGACTTAGCTTTTTTTGTTCTTTGAGCATATGTGTGAGTTAATTTACTCTTCTTCTTGGTTAAAACTTAATAAAAAGATTTTTAACTAAGTTCCCTACGTCTAGGCTCGTAGTGAAGTTATTTTTAAGAAATACTCGTTGTTAATTATTTTGTTGTATCACTTAAGAACAGCCGGTGTTCCTGGTTGAAATTATGTTTTAATTTTGTTGTAGTTTAAAGTTCAGTATTTATCGAGTTATTTGCATCATTGATAAAAAAAAAAGCACTTATTTTCATTCAATTAAGACAAAGATTAGAAAGGACTCAGTTCTTTTTGTTTGATTCTAAATTGACTTATTAACTGCTTATTAATGGCTTGAAAAGTCTGCAATCATAATGAATTGTACAGTTTTACTGCGTATTTCGAAACGTATATACTTAACACACTATCAAATTATATTACGAAGGTGAGTCGGAAAGTAAGTTTGCCCTGTCGACTATGATCAGAGTTGTGACTGAAAGTCAAAACATACAATGAGACAATAAAGATAAGATATAACTTTATTTTCCCCCAAAAGTACTAAGTACATTAACCCTTTATCTACCGCATTATGACTCACTGTAATTTTTTTCATGCAATATTTTTTTTGTATTACTACATTGAAAGTTAAGAGATATACATAAGCAAAATACTCAACTTTGGAAAATTTAATCCGTTAAAGCTAATAAATTAATTAAAGATATTCAAATGTAAACTTAATTATATACACTGTTCACTTAAAATAAAAAGTCAAATCGTTTCCTAAGGCCTTCATTAACATACAAATAAAAAAAAATCAGACTCTTACCTTTTGACATTAACTACTTTTTCGGAACAAAAATGACAATTTTCGCAATCCGATCAAAATGTCAGCTTGTGACATCTCACGCATCCTTTCTCTAACTTAACCTCTGTGTTCTTTGACGGCCACGATTAATGGCAAATCTTTTCCAACCCAAATCTAAGAAGTGAAACGAAGGATAGATGCAAATAAGATAACCTTTAAAAGGGCAGAGGTTTTAGTGAGCGCCATGGCAATTTAGAGAAAGTTCAGTTCAGAGAAGATAGAAGTGCTGATTGACGGCTTACCTAGAATCACGAAAACCTAGCCTTTCAACCAAGGTACATACCATTGTACGCCGGCTTATAGAAATATCTGAAGTGGATTGGACGTTGCGTATTCAACCAAGGGGTAGAAAGATTATATTCTGAACGCGAATATATTATTGAGATTGAGAGTAGGCGGATATAATATAATTATATTGATAAGTGATCTAATTGCGCGATCTGTGTTAATTAAGGCTACGTGTTTTGGTTTATTCTCACTTAATATAAGTTTGTTCGATATATAAATAATTTAAGTTAAATTCTTAATAAAAATGATATTAAGAATTCTAAATTCTCTCATCTCATTTCGAGAATCCCACACCTCTAACTTACGCTGAAACCCCACGATATGGTCAACGAAGATCGACCATGTCGCAAGCTGAAAACGCAATTTCTGCTATAAAACTATTCTCCTTTCCCACTAAAATACTCATCATAGACCCCGTGCTACTATATCTAGGAAGAGTGGTTTTAAAAGAATATTCCTGCAAATTTTCGTCAGAGTATTCGTAAAAATGGCTATTCTATGTAATTTTAGTGGTACTTATAAATACCGTTGGTAGATAAAGGGTTAAGACATTTGTCATACCTCTCGATATGCTTCAAAAAGCCCTCCAGGAAAAACTCGGGGCTTAGTATACGGAAGAAGCATTTAACGACTATAGGCGAAAGACGACACATCGATGAAATAGAGTTTGAACTTGAAATAGAGCATGAGCGAGCTCACAAGACTATCAGTGGCATTCTTGGATACAGGAAACTGTCGGCACGATGGGTGCCCCGACACACATGGCACAACGCATGGTCATGATCCTGGAACATTTCATGCGTTACCATGATAATGGTATTGTCTGCTTAGAATTGTGACGGGGAATCAATCGTGGGCTCACCATTTCACCCCCGAAATGTATCTATGGAGCGGAAACATCCGTCATCAACTGAGAAGTTCAAAAAAACTCCCTCTGCAGGTAAAGTACCCCTTATAGTTTTCTAGGACGCCCAAGCAGTTTTGTTGCTGTACTTTTTGGAAGTTGGAACAATCAATGCTACGCGGTAATGTAGCACCCGGTCGAAATTAAAAGAGAAGACCCGGAGAAAAGCGGCCCGGTCTTCTCAGATCTGGCGTTCTGTTGTCGGATGACAATGCGAGACCACATTCGGCTACGGCAATGTAAAAGCAAATTGAAATTTTTGGAGTCTGTACCATAAAGTCCAAGTGACATTCATCTGTTTCCTTCTTTGAAGAAGAATCTCGCCGGAAGGCACTTTGGAAGCAATGCTGAAGTCAAACAATTCTTTAAACACTTCTTCAGCATGCAAAACCCTGTGTATTTCCTGAAGGGTTTTTTGTGGCTTATCAAGCGGTATGGCAAATGTCTCAATGCACTCGGTACTTATGTGAAAAAATAAAGTTATGTCTTATTTTAATGTCTCGTTCTATGTTTTGACTTTCATATACAACTCTGACCACAGTCGACAGGGGAAACTTATTTTCCGACTCACCCTCGTATATAATCATCCAATGAATTTATTAGATGGATATATGTGTGTTAAGCAAGATAATGCGTACATTGAAATTCTCCCATAAAAGGTTTTTCAACAAAAGTTTATGTGTTTTCCGTGACAAAAGTGGAAAGTCTGGACTCGAATAGTATGGAGTCTTTTGGTAGCTATGTCAGAAAGTTTACGCTAAAATAAATAGTTTTTATTTGTCAGTGTAACTGGAAGTATCCAAATAAAAATAGTTAACTGTTTCATACATTGTGTGTGTGTGTGATCTCAGTTAAATTAGTCAATTCAATGAAAACAGAGTGTTTGAGGATATGAAACATCACGTAAAAGACAAATATTATATCAATTTTAAATTTTTTGTTTGTTTTTAGACAAGTAATCTCATAGTTTTATTGCATTTTTTAATATTTTTGTCAACTTAATAATTTACTGTAATATTCAAAGTTATTTAAACCTAAAAATGCTAACGATATTGTAATATATTTTATTTTAGTGTCATTTATAACTATCATCTTTATTTATTTCATGGGTTCCAAAAATAATGTGATTTATAAATTCTTAGAAGACTACATTTGTGTATACGTGGCTACATGAAGTTAAATAAACTGATTAAACTTTTAATTTCTTTGTTGTGTCATTTGGCAACACTACCTTGTTATTCGATATTGCTTACCTTTCTATAGAATATCAACTCAGTGTGAAAAATAGAGTTAAAATATATATATATGATGGTGTAGCAGATTAATTAAAACAGTAAAGTCCTACAGAGAATACAAAACAAGTTCAGAATTTAACCGAAAACAGTAGTTTTAATACGAACACTTCTATTATGCTGCTTACAAGACAAGTGAAGTGACAAGACATGACAAAGTGAATAACAGAGAAAAAGGGAAAAGTTTACAGTTAAGACTGTCCTCGGTGGTGAGTTGAACAGTTTCTCTCCACCCACGCAAGGGAAGGGGTATCCATGGAATAGTGGTTGATGAGTCCGAACACAACACCCAGAAAATAGTCCTCCCCCCAAACAAATATATGTATATATAGTGTTCCATTGCAAGTCATTTTCAAAAATATAGTTATGTAATTTGTGTTACATTTTGCTATCAAATATAAACTAAAAATCCAAAAACGCTGAAAAAAGAAAAATTGCACCTAAAACATACAAATATCTTTGTAAACTTACATTTTTTAAATTTTTTTATATTTTTGTTTCATAATACTTTAAAAATGTATAAGAAAATTAATAATTACAAATAGAATACCTACCAGATAAAAGTAATTAAATAACTAAAAACTTAACATTTTTTAAATTTCATTTACAAATTTTCTTATTTTTTAAAAGTCAAGATTTAAAAATGACTAACGAAAAATTATGTTGTTCTTTTTTTTATATGCCGGATGTTGAAATTCCTCTAAAGATAAATTTAATTTTTATTTTATCAAATACATCCAATTTAAGAATACAAGAAATAAATTTCAGCTACAAACTGCTGAAGTTTAGGAAACAAATTACATCCAGTTACACAAAAATACTTTCAAGTTCCGTTCAGATGGAATTTTTGAAAGAAGAATACATTTTTAATCCACAGTCTAAAGTTCCTTTCGGTGGTTTTATAACTCTAAAACCTACCTACGTTTTACTTATTTATTCCAGAGGTGCACTCTAGTGGCCCAAGGTTTCCAAAAAGGCCATGAAAAGAACTTCTCGAAAACCAGGACCAAAAAACACAATACATTTCGAGAAATTTTCTTCCTCGAGTTTTTGGTTTATTTATAAATATTTCTCTTATATGTCTCTCATTTCCAGAGGCCTCTTTTGAAGAATATCTTCTTTGGGAAAGAGCTCCGACTTTTTCTTGAAGTCTCGATGGATTATTTGTTATGCATTGTCATTTTTCTGTCCAAGAGATTGAAAAGATACAGAATAGTTTTTGAGATTTTTTAAAATCCGTGTTTTATAGGACTAAGTGTATTTTTTTTGTATATATTATACGGTTTCAGATAATTTTTATAAATTTAATGTCAAGTTACTGGAAATAATTTTTTAAAAAAATAAAAGAAAAGGAAAATGAAGCTTTAAAAAAATACCTTACACAAATTTACGACACAAGGCTTGAAATGGTGATAAAATACCATTAATAAAATATTTAGTCAAAAATAATTGCTGAAAAAAGTCGTTACATGATAAATAAAAGTATATATTAAGTATATAAAAGTATATAAATAACAGTATATATTTTTTAGACCTGAAATAAATAATAATGGCTTATAACGCGGTTAAGAACGGTTCTATTCACGATTTTTACTAATCCTCTGGAGGTAATACTTTTTAAAAGTTTTATAATTATCAAATCACTTTCTGTAAAGAAACTATGATTTATGTGTATGAGGATTGCTATTTAAAGAGTCAAGTGAAGTGAGAAATTAGAGAAAGAGAGATGTTTGTGATTGTTGTCATATATGAAATCAATGGAGTTAGAGATATAATAGTTGAAGCTACCAGGGCTCAAAAAAGAGGATGTGACGAGTTATTTTAGGACGTCTAGTTTTGCTGCGGATCTAGATGTCACGATAAGTATTTATATATATATACATATTTAAATTATTAGTTTATCTTATGGATACCCTAGCTTAAGGTGACTTAGTACCTTTGAACTACTTTCTTTATTTATGTATTTAAAAATTATATTTTAGCATTTTATATTATGTTTCTATTAAGGTATGTGATTACCCAAAATTCGCCGTTTTGGTGGAAAGTTTCGAAAATTCTTTTATGTTTTTATTTTATAACCCATACATTTAAGATTCCAAAAACACTATTTTTGTTTTTATGATATCTAGAAGCAAAGTTATAGCATAATTAGTAAATCGGAAACGGAGTTTACAAAACTAACTAGATCCCTACACAAAATATTTTTAAGTTATTGAATTGAAGTTTTCAAAACATGTCTTATTTAGTTCTATCTGTGTTATGAACCAAAATCAAATCTCTGTGTTTATATTTATGTAGTTTATTGCTTTTTTATGAAAAAAAGTCATTAATTTTTTAAAAAATCGTGATTTTGCATAAAATTTGGCATATTTAAAAAACTTTCAAAAGTATTATAAATATTTTAACTTCTAACACATATAAAGATGTTATACACGTACGGTATAAATATTATTTGAATACATTTATTAGAATTTTGTGTAACTGCAATTTTTCATCAAAATTTGACTAAAAACTACAATTGTTATAGTCTATAAAACTCTGCAGAAAACATCAAAAGGTTAAAAAAAAAGTCAAAATTAGTTAAGCATGAATCGAAAAAGATCTTGACCTATAAATATGGTGAGTTTAAAAAATGTATAATTAGTAGAATATTTTTCGTACTGTATTAAAATCTTTAAATGCATTTTCTGAGAAACTATATGTTTTTCAATTTCTTGCTTCACGGTAAAGTTCACTACAAAATTTCTTTTTAAGATATTGAATTAAAATTTTCCGAAAATGTTTTATTTAGTTTTATGTCCTGTTTAGACTATAATTTAATCTCTGTGTATATATTTATGTATTTTGTTGCACTTTTTGTGAGAAAATAACATTAGTTTTTTGTAAAAAAATGAGTTCTTGCAAAAAAAATGACATTTTTCAAACACTTTCAAAAGTATTACAAATCTGATAGCTCTAAACACAGATAATGATGTTATTTAAGGAATGTATAGATATTATTGAAATATATCTATACAAGCCTTACCGTAGCTGCAATTTTTCACTAAAATTTCACTCAAAATTCCCAATATATCCAAAATTATTTTTAATTTTGCGGAAATTGTACTTGAATTCCTAGTTTTAAGCCCTGTTTCAAATAAAAAAGTGTTTATTTATTTCTAAATTTATATATTTCAAAAAATAGTGCTCCGAAGGTAATCACATACCTTAAAGAAAATGATACGAGATGAAATTTTTCACATATTATTCACACAGCTTTAAAAATTTAAATTTTTTGAAGAAAATTTGGAAAATTTCAAAATTCTACTCCTTCCGTAAATATTAATTTTTTGACCTGAAATTATTTTGTAATATTCTTATGGGTGTTCTAAGCAACTTTAGGGATCAATTTTACAATAACTTAATTAGTTTTTTTAAGGACAAAAAATAAAATGTTGATATGCATGCTAAAAATCCACGAAACTGCCAATATCTCTTACATTAAAATTTTTTTTAAGAAAACTATTCAGTTTACAGTAAAACAGATCCCTAATTTTATTACATGCTTTATATATAACACACATGAAAAAAATGGAAGTGATTGTAAATAATTGTGAAAGGAGTAGTATTTTGGATGCACTAATGTTTCAAAAAATACAAACTGAGAAAAACCACTTTAAAGCTTATAATTCTGAAAAAATAATTATAATAAGCTTAAATAAACTTAAAATACCACTTTAAGATATGAGTTATACATTTTCTTTAAAGTAATGGCATTTTCATATTTTTTCAATTTATACATTTCGTAAATGACCAATTTTTTTAGAGTATTAATTGCACAAGAAAATTCACGAAAAATGTTAATTTTTTTTGTCACGACAGAAATTTTGTTTTTTTCTTCTTATAATATTGAAGTATTACATTTGCATGAAAAACATATCAGGAATAAGAACTGAAATTATAAAATTATTACTATAAAATGCCTTAATTCAAAAATTTTACGTGCACACATTTCATTAAAAAGAAAAATGATTGTATTGTATTGCCTCGGTAATGTTCTGCGTTATATATTACACATTCTTTTTTTCATGCTATTATTTCTCTTTATAAAATAGATTTTCTTTATCAAACGCTCTTTTTAGCTTTTTTTCTTAAAAAGAGGGCGTGGCTGAATTGCCTGATTTTTTTTTTAAAAAATGAAGTTTTACTGAACTTCTAACTTTCCGACATGCACAAGTGATAAATCAATTGGAAGATAATAATCCAAAGAATAAGATTAAATAAAAAAAAATAATATAAAAAAACAAAACGATAGGTCTATCATTTTTGGGGTACCAAGTCTTCTTAAGTCAAATTTAGATACTCATAATAAAAGTGTTTGTCTTGTGAATATGTTTCTTCCTTTGCGACAGACTTTTTCTTCTTTTTTCCCTTATTAACAAGAATTACTAATTACAAAGTATTAGGTACTCTTAAGAAGACAGTTTTAATAACCGTAATCTTAACCCTCTAAGCGGATTGCACTTAAAGTCTTGCCATTCTGGAGATGCTTCAAAAATGCACCACACATATTTTTTGCTTTCAGGTGGGGTTCTCAAAAGCGGTTGAGCCGTATTTTTAAGAATGCGGCTCGGCCGCTTTTGGGAATCTTGCTTGAAGGCAGAAAAAGCATCTCTCGAATGACGGAATTTTACGTGTAGACCGCTTGGAGGGTTAAAACAATTTTAGTAATTATAAAATTTGGTATACATATACACATATATATTTGTATACTGTGGGGTTTACACACATACACACACACGCACGCACACACACACACACGCAAGGGAAAAGAAGGAAATTTTCTGCATGAAGCTTCGGTTACATAGCCTTTTTCTTACATTGAATTGAAGATGAATTCGTATTTATAAATAGCAGTTTTTCACTTAAATATGGTGATCACCTAATATTGACATTTCCTGTCAGTTAATAATAGGTAATTTCTCAATGAATTTTTTCATTTGATCTGGTAATAAATTAGTCTTTTTAGAAAACTAAATAATTTTATAGAACTAAAATTCAGTAGCAGTGTCAAAATGTTAAAAATTTAATTCTATTTTAAAATGTGTTGTATTATTCTTAGAGATTATTTTACATTATAATATGTAAGTGAAAATTCTTCATAAAGGGTGCCACATTTACTTATACAGTTTAATTAACGCTTTTCAAAAAATTGAGATAGAGACTAGTCTGCTTCATTTAAGTGAAGTGTTTTAGTTTCCAGGGGCAAAACAATGAAAAAGTGTGTCACAAGAATCAAATCAACAATAATTCAAAATGTTATTCGTAGAATTTTATTTTTCTACCTTAATTTTATTGAATAAAGCATTATCTTATCGTTTTGAAGAAATTTAGAATAAAATCCATCGTCTAACGATTCCTAACTTGTAGAAATCCTGTGTGGCTAACTGTCTAACTACTACGAACATTTCAATTTCGTTTCGTGAAAATATAAGATTCGACAGATATATGAAATTGGCATTAAAATCGACATTTAAGTATTCTAGAAAATACACATATTTTCTTTCTCCAATGGGCTTTTTCGAGCAACTAAGCATTAAGTCCCTTAGTGTGAGAGCTATTTCATTGGTGGCACCATCTAGTGGAGGCTCCCGCTACCTAAATCTTAAATTTATTGTATTCAAGTTCCCATCGGATGCTAAATATTGCCGTGGTTTTATTTTGCAAAGATTTTGTATTGCCAATTTTTCGAAGCAAATTGATACTCAAGGGATCTTTTACATGCCATGCATAAGACATTCTTGCTTATGATTTTCGCATCCAAAAACTCGATCTATTCCTGCCATTTTCCATCACGCAACTTTCGGCTCACGAGGCAGGCAGCCACATTTCTAAGCCACATTTGAATGAACCACATTTCCGAATCTATTAATTTTTATTACTCGTAGTTCCTGTAAAAAGCAAACTAAATTTCTTATGCCTGTAAGACATTATATAAGTCCAATTATGATTTTATCAAATTATTCATCTTAATCAAAATCAAACAAAACGCGTAAGGTATCTGACTAACCTAAAATTGTTAATTTTGCCAAAAGTTGAGAATTTTTTTTATGATTTTATTTTATAGGCCAACCACCTTATTAACTTTATAAAAATATCAAGTTTATTATTTTCCGTCCACTAGAACAAAAACTACAAGTGTTTTTAGTAAAAGCAGATACCATTACTTTAAACAAGATGCCATACATTAAAATGCGTTTCATTCGAAATATGTTTTTTTGAAAATGCTCAAATGGGAGCAGCCATTTCTCAAAAGGTTTTGAAAATTATTAACTGAAATTTTTTGTTTGTTCTGCATAATAGTAGAAGCGTTTTAATCTTCAGATTTAGCAATCACTGTTTTATTACAAATTTTATAGTCCCTTATGTGAATATAATCACTGTTTTTTTTAAGCAATTTCATATAATAACTAAGATAAAATGCTCTAGTTTTTGTAAAAACTAAAATATCTCTTATCCTGAAGGTCATTTCAAAAATGAATACCATAGCAACCCATCAGTATTGAAAAATTGAAAGTTTGTTTATAAACCTTCAATGCCGAATGGGCCCCGTTTATGTTATTTTTTGTACATTTTTACCCATTTTTTCCCAGTTTAGTAATAATAATTTCTTTTTCTCTTCTTAATCTTAGCATATTTTTCTTACAATGTACTAACCAAATCTAAAAACCAGAAAAAAATTCCTATATCTCCACTTTTTTGAAACATTTGCCGCAAGTAATCAGAGACAAATAATATCGAACATGGAAACTTAAGCACTTATTTATGCAAACTTAGCAACTGCAACATGCAAACTGCATGCAAACTTAGCAACATTCAATTTTTAAATCACGTAAAATCTTTGATGCATTTTTCAGTTTCGAAGACTTGTAAAATAAGTGTACATGTAAATCATCAGTGCAGCGTGTAGCTTGTGATCTAGATTTTCAATAAGAAAATTTCAGATTATAGTTCCTCTTCATTAGTAAGACGAAACCCTGGCGTTTTGGAAAATAAATAAAAAAATAAAGAACATGTATTTGTGATTTTGTAACATAATCCCTTACTTTGTGCGTATAATAATTAAGCGGGTAATATGTTACTTACTTTAAGTAATAATAAGTTTGTTAAGTTTACGAATTAAAGAAATAATGTTTATCTCCCTTCCAAATCTTGTATGTTAATTACTAATTTTATAACTTTATCGAGGAGTAACTAGTATCAAATTTCCTTTAGAAATTTCATCCTTTACAAATTAAAAGTAATAAAAGTCTTAACACAAACATATTATGAAAAAAACTTCAAAGATAGTTTGTTAAGATCAACTTGAGCCCGAAAGAAATGTGTTCAATAATGTTGCTCCTAATTGTATTTTTATTGCTGAAACACTGTCTTGTTTACTGATGTCTCAGACCGATAACATGTTAAAACTTGAATTTTAATTAAGGCTTTGAAAAGTCAAACAAGAATGAATTAAAGAGATTTCTTGTAAAATTTTGCTTTAACTGAAGGTAATAATAAATGTTAAAAATCCGTAGGATATACTGTATATTTCTCAATATAAGCTGATCCGTATATGAACAGAAAGCGCGCGATTTTCCTTCAATAAATTACCCAAAATTCAAAACTTTAAGGTATCCGACTACGTTCAGAACCGTGATTTTGAAAAAGCGTTTAAATGGATAATATTTATGATATTTAGTGTCACTTTGATTAGAAAATGTATATAAAATTGTTTTCAGAATAATATTACAATAAAAAATTATTTAAGTACACTATTTTGACAAAAAATGAACATAGAATGACCTATTTTCAAAATATTCTCCTTTTGTGAAAAATGCTTCTTTTATAATAATATTTTGCCTGTATATAGCTCAAACCTCTGTACAGAGGCTCAGCTAGAATAT
This sequence comes from Trichonephila inaurata madagascariensis, assembly GCA_019973955.1. NCBI lineage: Eukaryota > Metazoa > Arthropoda > Arachnida > Araneae > Nephilidae > Trichonephila > Trichonephila inaurata. Next base: position 221,840 of record BMAV01005391.1, read on the forward strand.
TTGAAATACATAACTTAGACGTGGTTTTATCCATGTTTTACGACAACAGAGGAGAGAAATTTTAAGATAAAAATACCGATAATTATTTCAGTTGGTTGTAACTCTGAAAATAATGTGAATTTTTCAAAAATCATAGTTGAGCTTTTGTACAGAGGTTTGAGCTATATACATGCAAGATATTAGTATAATAGAATCATTTTTCACAAAAGGAGAACAATTTTGAAAAAAAGGTTATTCTAAGTTAATTTTTTGCCGAAACATTGTATTTAAATTATTTTTTTTTGTCAAAATGTCCTTAAAACAGTTTTATTCATGTACTCTAATCTAAGTGACACTAAATATCATGAAAATTATCTATTTATGTGCTTTTTTAAAATCACGGTTCCGAACGTAGTCGGATACCTTAAAGTAGGAAAAGATATATATTCATTCAATCTCCATATAACGAACCTCTTTTTTTATGAATTTCTATATTTTACGAATTTTTTCCAGGAACCAAGAATATTTTACTATTTTCTTCGTAAAATCACCTCCAATTAGGGAAGTGCACATTTTCTATTTAATGAAGTTATTCTCTTGTGATTCGATTTTTTTTCTCCCTATTTTTAAAATATTTTAGGACACTTTTAAAATTATTCTCTCTTTTAGCACATTTTATGATCAGCCACCTTGAACTGTTTTTACCAGGTACCTAACCCCTTCTAAAGCAATAAAATTGCCATAATTTTGAAACAATAAACTCAAATAAAGCTAACAGATTTTATCAGTAATTAAATTTTTTAGGACACATGTGGTAGAGTATGCTTAAACTTACTGGTTAGAAAATAATATACATTTAAAATTACTTATGGCTTTAAAATAAGAGAATGTGGTTAAAAAATTCTTTAATTTTAATATACAATTATTTTTCAAAGTTGAAATTACATTGTATTCTTGGGCAATGTTTTCCTCCTTGTAATCCTTGCTGATTTCCTTTTTGTTGGGAAAGATATATAAAATAAACAAATATTAATTTGAAAAAAAATGTGTGTGTGCTTATGACCACACAATAGAAGTGATAACTTCAAACTTTGTAATGTTATTTCAGGGGATTAGTTCGGTGAATAAAAAACAAGGGGATATCAGTATCGCCCTATAAAATTATTTATTCGTATGTCTGTACTCATAAAGTAATATTTTTGTGCGAAATATACAATCTTATTTGGGAATTAATTGTATTCTAAGAAGTAAAAAATAGGTTTATGGTAGCGGAAACAGGTTATAAATCCTTTAGATTCAAAATTTTATTTAAATATCTATAAAAAAAAATTAAAAAAAAATTCCGTCAAGCGTTGTTCAATACTTCCTCGTGCTTCATTTAAATTATTCGACATAATTAAATAGAATTTTGATTTTAAAAAACCAACTAAAGGTTTTGATTTGTCTTTTGAAAAATCTACTTAAAAATTCACACTTAAAATCACAATTAATTAATTTGTTCAGAAGACCCGATCCGGCTTTGCGAATTTTGGTTGTAATTTAACAATATTCAATTCTATCCATGAATTAATTTAAGCAAAGTGATAGTAAGACAGGTAGTTGATTGGAAAAAGAGGAATCTAGGTCAAAACCTTTAAAAAGCGATTTAATCAGAAGATTTATATTTCATAATCTCTGGCTTATACTAGCTCTTTTGTAATTGTTGGCAGTTTAGAACAAATATATTCAGTGCCACTGCAAGGAAATTCTTCTTAATTACATTTTTTTCTTGTATTTAAATTATTCAATGTATTTTTTTCTTAATACCAGTATACTTAATTTTGTTTTTTTAAATTTTTAATTGTTTTAATTTTCTTTTTAGACTCAAAGTATATTTAAGTAATGTGATTAATAGAAATATTTGTTCATTGCAATTCCGATTCGCTTACAAAAATAGATTTTTATTTGTAAGATAACTGCAATACTGCTAATGATAATTGTACTATTTACTTAGTTTTATAAATATTTGTCCTACAATTTATGTTTAATTTTATTGTAAGATTTCTCTTTCTCTCTAAGCATATTTTTTAAAAATATTACATTTCATTTTCATGCTTCAACTAAGATTAGAAAGAATCCGGCATTAATTTCAGTAGAAAGGATAGGGGAACATTTCATTTACTTTTAGGGCGTATTGGTGGGGGGTCAAATTACAGCGTTTCTTATTGGCAGGGGAAAACGTCCTTCCTTTCATTTTTAGGGTTGAAATGTCCGACTAATGGTGAAAATAGCCGAATGAGCGTTACATTCCCGAGCGTGACGTTCATTCAATTTCACTCTCTATCAAAACGCGCCAATAGCAGTTATCACTTCAAAAAGCACGAATAATAACTTTTTCAAATAATATACAGTGTTAATGAATTTTAATTTTTTTAATGTAGTTTCTTAAGTACATTAAATAATTAACCTCTATTTTTAACGTATTTTCCACATGACGAACATTTTCGGGATTTAGCGACTTCGTTAAATAAGGGTCACAGTGTACATCTTTTTCAACAAAATTGCTGTTAAGTAAGATGAAAATGAAAATAGTTATATATTCTGGTAATTCTATTTGAAGATAACACATCTTTTTCCGCTAATTTGTTTTGCACTCTATCTGTCCTAGCCTTACATTCTGCACCCTTTCTTTCTGACTGAAAAATTAGCACGCGAAAAGGAATTTGTACACGGCAAGTTGTCATCAACCTGCATTTCATTTTCTGGAAGAAGCATTTGCTGCATGATGAACTTATACATTCAGAGATTCCAATGAGTGAATGTAAATTTTTTTTAAGAACGATTTTGAAATTTGAAATCTAAGATTAACTTTAAAGAATTTTTGTGACTTTTCCCATTTGTGCAATTTTCAAATATGTGTATAAAGAAGGTAAATAAATTGTACAGATGTTAAAAGGGATGGAATATTTTTCAATCAATTCTCTGCTAAGTAACACGTCAGTGTCAATGCTTTTCTGTATTTCTGGTGATACTAACTCAAGTTAATACACTTTTTTTTTATTCTTTCAAACTTTCAGTGTCATTTTTTTTGTATAGAATATGAGAGAGAATTAGGAATTTCATATACAATAAGTGATCGTCGATCTGTGTTTCCTGCTCTGGAGGAGAAAAATGCCGCATAACGAAATCGTGCTATCAAACATTCCAATAACTTTACGTAAATCTAAAGAACTATTTAAAAACTTGGATTATCTCACTAACTTGTACACAATGAGTGCTAGTCGAGTTTTCTGCGTCATTCTTTTATATCAAAAAGGAATGAGGAAATAAATTCGTAATGGGGCAAGTATTCTTTGATTTATGTTTTATAACCCTGGAGAAAAAAATTAACCGCATGATGAGCACATGAATTTAGACATCCCAATGAGTGAATATAAATCTTAAGTATAATTTAAAAACTATCCTTCTCACATTAACTCAGTGCTTCTCAAACTTTAAATGTACGCGCCCTACTATCTCATCATCATTTTCATCGCACCTCCCTCCATACAATAACAATGTATTGAATTCCATAATACTATACTTTGACGCAAAACCTACAGTACAACTTTAGCCTCATTAGTCCTCTCGACGTATGTAAACGTCTCACTCAGCGTATTAATTGCCCCAGACGTATGTATACGTCCTTACGAACTACTATCTTTTCTGTGAACTGCTATCCATAAAATTATTCCGAAGGCTTTGGAAAGCAATGAAATGACATTGACAGTGTTTGCGAAGGATTTACGTATTTCAGAGGATTTGATTATTTATTCCTTTCCTACAAACCACCCCCCTCAATACACTACAAACGTTTGCCTACGTGCTAAATGGTGGCATTGGGGAACGAGTCGCGTAATTTTTAATCGTTATTAAAGGGATTAATTATAAACCGTACAAATTATAAAGCTAAGTGTGTTAATTTTTACACATAATTTTATATATGACAAGCCCATGGGGTCACTCATAATTATTTAATTTGTCCTTAACTTAGTATTGTTAAATTAATTGTAAAATACATTGTGCAGCAATGATATATTTGTAAGTTTATTAAATCAGTGTAAATGCGTATTTTATTTTTTTTATGTCGGAATATGTTTTATTTGTTTTCCTTCATTAAATTAATTATTTTTTTTAAATCTTTTGTTTTTGACTTTTTAAAAGGCTCGAGCTCCCCTCATAGGATTATCATGCCCCCTAGGGGGCGCGCCCTCAGTTTGAGAAACACTGCATTAACTTTGAAGGATTTATGAGAATTTCATCATTTTGTAGAATATGAGTCTTCGACCTTTCGCGTTCGAGGATCAAATCAATAAATTTACAATGATCGGTGGACCACATCAGTAGATTCACAGTGATCCCAGGGCCACACGACTGTCAAAGCACATTGTAGACTGGAAAATTACATTAAAAAAGGGAGGTTTGTTTTAATAGACTACAGCTAATCCTAAGGGTAGAGATGGTGCTTACAGATTTGAATGTATATCAGTATCTTCCTATATATGTAGTACGCAAAATTTAACTATGTATTTGTTGCTTACAAGCTATTTTATTTATTAATGACAATTATTAATTCAATAATTTACTTTTTACTGTTTTTCGTTTCCAAAATCAACAAAATCAAAGTAACATATTTGGCAGGGAGTACCGAAATATAATACGAGAATAGTAGATTTTCACCCATGGACACTTTATCGAAAATTTTTTGCGTTCGCATTTGTGTGTATATATATATATATGTAGGATATTCCATTTGTAAAAACTTAGATCATATCCTTTACCGAGGTCGGCAATTCTAATCAAAACAGTATTCCACATCAACGCCATCTAGCGTCCCTTTTGAAAACGCCGACATGAACCTATTTCGCCAGAGGCGCACTAACACTCGTCGAGAAACGTCGTATTTCACGCGTCAGCGCACTTTCGTCCGCGCCGGGCGGTAAATCTTAATAGTACCATAACGAGTTCTATCGTTTCGTCCGCGCCAGGCGGTAAGTCTTAATAGCACCATAATGAATTCTATTTAATCTCAATTGCCTCCCTTAAAGTAATGTGATCTAACTTTCCTATTCTTCCGCAATATGCTTATCTAACTTTCCTATTATTTTGAAATATTCCCCATGTAAATACTCCCCTATAATTCTTAATAAATTATTTAGTTTTCAACCAGTTTCTTTCTTGAACTATGTTGTCTATTTTATTTCAAAATAAACTAATACACCCTAAAAACCCCTAGACACCACGCCATAAAAACCCCGCCATTCTGAAGAACCCCACCTTTTTGGAAGATTTCGGTTGGATTCCCATATATATATATATATATATATATATATAGTCTTATACTCTATAAACAAGAGATAACATCCAACAATCGCATTCGAAAAACGCATAGACAGTAGAGGGCCTTGGGTAGCCTAGTGATTAGAGCACCGGACTCCAGACCGGAAGACCTGGGTTCGATGCCTGTACCACCAAATACCCTCCGAGACAACACGGAGTACGTGCTCGTTAAATCAGTGGGTCCGAAAGTCTTGTGGGCTGAATCGCGAGTGCAGGGAACTGGAGAAAATTTCCCTCCACTTCAGTTCCATGCCTAAATTGTGGAGGTGGAGATATGTATCGTAATATTCTATCGTCCCTTCGGGAATTTCACCGAGCTAAATCGTACTGTCACGTGTATGGTACTCAAGGCTAAGGCCAACGACAGGCGTAAATCTAGCCCACTACCACGAGGAATTCACACAATGAAGGATATATATATATATATTGGCTTCAAAAATGTTAAATGGAAATCCAATCAAAATATTTTGCAAATCTTTTTAAAAAACAAATCCACCTTTTTTCCGAAAGCTTCTGAGATTTTATGCTTAGTCAAATCTTTTATATTTAAAATTATTTAAAATTTTCAGACATTTTTGAAAGATTTGTCCTTTTTAGAAATTTTCGTCTGAAATGGATATTAATTAATTCAGTGAAATGTTTTAGATATCAACAATAATAGAAAAAAACGGCGTGCTTTACGACAAATTGCAAACAAGACATCTTTTTTTTTTTTTTTGAAATTGCCTCAAATTCAAATGAGGGGCTCACTAAAATGCCTTCACTATGCCATTCGCGGCCCACGGGCTTTTGGCTGAAGACCCCTTTTTAAGAATAAAAGTTCCCAAATATTATAAAATTTGAAATTGCTTGCGCATTACTATTGGGAAATGTTAAACAAAATAAAGAAACTTTTATACTAAGCAACGTTTTGTTTGAGATTGTTGGATTCATATGTACGCCAACCCACGTGCTTTTATTTAAAAAAAAAGGCTGCAAATATTCTAGACTTAAACACAGAAATATACAGTATTCACTTAATACAGTAATAAATAAAATTTACTAAATTCTTTCGAAACATTTAACACATTTTGCTTTCTGAAAATGTCTTCCTGATATTCAAAATTAAATTATACTATTATCTTAAAAAAGATAATTGCTTACAGTATAAATACTAATAATAAAATAATAATCTTATTTACAGATTTGGAATACAGAATGTGCACAGTGTAATTACAAAACTTTCCGGATAATTTAACACGACATAAACTTCCAAACATTCATTGTTAACATCCCAAACTAAATACCAGAACGTATCTAAAAGAGATCTCCTCCCAGTAAACACTAGTACATATTCTCATTCATCATTTTGAAGCACCAAAACCAAAACAGAACGCAATACACAAAACCATTTATCAATGTTACCTGTCACAACTAATTCCGTTTCGGCTTTATCCTCGTTCCCAGAACTGGTCAGGACACACACATATCTCCCGCTGTCTCTTATCTCAGCGTTGCGTAGAATTAGAGTGCCACCAACCATTTCTCGTCTGTGTCCCAAACGTACCGGTGCCACCGAGACAGAGCTCTCTTTCCGGTACCAGCGGTACGTTGGTAAGGGAAATGCTTGGCCAGCGCAGGGCAGTTGGACGGTGTCCCCGCTCTGTACCAGGATTCTGGAGGCTGTATGGGTTATTCGAGGGGGTACTTGTCCATAGGGTTCTGGAAAGAAATGAATTATTCATTAGATGCAATATATGCAGTCAGCAAATAAAGTGTAATGGAACAATTTTTGATGCTGTTTGTCGAAAAAAAAAGTCGATAAAAATAAATAAAAAGATAATGCAATTTTCATTAACATGAGCTCAAACTGAAGGATTATTTAAGGATAAAATATTCTTCGGTAAATATAATGTCATAGTTAAGAATATCAAAGAAAACATGCCTTTCTCTCTCGATTTATTATTTACTGGCTTGTATACCCGTTCTTTGAAGGGCCGAATTTAAAAGTTAAACAATACAGATTGAATTATAAATAAATTTTTAAGGAGTTAGTTTTACGTGAATTGCAAATTAAACAAAGAAAAAAAAAGCTTTTTGCATATCGCAGCTGAACAAAAACTAATTTTTGTTAAATTTTAAGTCTGTAGATCTAATAGCTAATAAAAAAAGGTATTTTTTTATTTTTAATGTTAATGCTACTTTCTGTTGTATTTATTTTATGTTAAAATTGCAATGTTAGTAAGTAACGCCAGTCCTTACATTATAATGGTGATTTAATAGAAACATAGCGAAATGTTGGCGATAGAGCCAAGTTGACAACATTTTTTAGCGACCACATTGGCAACTTGGCGATTGACAATTGGTGCAGAGTCTGATATGCTATAGCGCCACCTGGTGATGATCTGCATCAAAGAGGATAACACAAAATTTATATACATGCCAATTTTCATAGTGATCGGTTGAATGGTTTTGTGTGGAGTGATGCGATTTCATATATGCAAGCATTCATTTATATATATAGAGATTTCTATACATCTTTGTTAATTTTTTCTCCGAATGAAATGTGTTTACTTTGTTTCCTAACACTTAAACAACTAAACTTAAAAACATTTCTGTTAATATTTAAGCAATAATTTGCATCTTTATGAAATATTACTTAAAATTTAATTAAATGTATTAGTGTGTTTATAAAACTTAAAACCACAATATGGTAAACCATTTTTTAGAATATTCAGTCAGTAATTTTCTATCTCATTTGCTATCTCCAATTAACTTCGAAATGTTGACCATCTGTACCGATTAAGTCTATTTTCACCACATGCACAAGGACGTTAACTTAACGCGGAGCACATTTTCGGACAGAAAAAATGCCTCAATTTTTCTAAAAAATTGTGACATTGTAACTCATGCATTTGTTTATAAAATAGTGTTTTTAAAATTTCAAAAATATGTCATAAATAATTAGCTTTTCTTTTTAATATGTAAAGGAATAGCTCATTTACCATTACGGTACAGGAGAAAAATTGCGAAACACATTTTATAAAAGAAAATATGTGTCAACTCGGATAAAAATGAGTAGTATGATAAAATAAGTCATTCTCTACAGGATAGTGAAGCCAGAATATAATATTAATAATTGATACTTTTATATCTGAAAAATTACTCCGGATTTGGGTCCTATTCTTTAACATTACCCGAAAACAGCCTTAAGGTGGTACTAAGCCATAGTGTAATGGCTATGCACTATTCGATAAGATCTAAAATTGTAAAATTCTTTTCTTTTAGATTAATTGTTTTTAGCTGTTCCTTTCTTTTTTTAAAGTACTATTTTATTACCTATCTTTGATTGACCTATTCATGGTATAAATTTATATCTTTGAATGGTTTAATACTGCTGAATTTTTACTCTCTATTTCTCTTTCTCTCTCACACAAACACATAAAAATGCCTTTAAGAATAATTCAGAATCTTTTTTTCTAATAAACAAAATTAAATTACTTTGTAATTTTACATAACATTGGGGAGAATGTAATTTGAAGCGGCAATAACTCAGGCTATGGTTCTTTACCCGCAAGCTGAATTCGGGATTGAGGGGAGTTGCTATATAAAAAAAAGAGACTAAGAGGTTGATTTAGATTTGAATATAAATCAAAATATGTAATATATAAATATGAAATACGTTCTTTGAAATTATTTTTAATATATCTATTGACATTAGAAATATAATTCTCTCTTTTCTACTATTATTGTCTGCTTTGATTTAATAATTTTTATTAATTTTTCTTACTGTTTATTTTATTTATTGATATTTAATCGTTTGCTATTATAAGTTTTTTAGCTAAATTTTTTATCGTTTTGTAATGAATATCGATGTGCATCTGACTCTTAGAATTTGATGTATGTTTTTCATACATAACAGCTGTTGATTTTACTGATTGATTTAACCCTTTATCCACAGACGGTACTTATACCACTCACTTTAAAATTATATAGAATAACCATTTTTACGAATACTCTGACGATACTTCGTAGGAATATTCTTTTAAATTCACTCTTCCAAGATATATGGCAGCATGACCTCTATGAGGAGTATTTTAGTGGGGGGAGGCAAATAGTTTTACAGCAGATATTGCTTTTTCAACTGACATTTTGATCAGATTGCGAAGACTGTAATTTTTGTTCTGAAAAAGTAGTTAATGTCAAAGGGTAAGTGTCTCCTTTTTAGTATGTTAATAAAGACCTTAGGAAACGATTTGACTATTTATTTTAAGTGAACAGTGTATATAATTAATTTTACAGCTGAATATCTTTAATTAATTTATTAGCTTTAACGAATTAAATTTTCCAAAGTTGCGTATTTTATTATGTATATCTCTTAATTTTCAATGTAGTGATTCAAAAAAAAATATTGCATGAAAAAAACTGCAGTAAATCATAATGCGGTAGATAAAGGGATAATTAGATTTTAGATTGCAAATTTTTTTTTCAATGTTCTTACATGCAAATGCAAGTTCTTGTTTGTTATGTTGTAGATTTATTTAAAAACAGCTTAGTTTATCCCGAATTGATTACTTGCACCGTAGTTCGTCCTCTAAACGATCGAAACAAAAACGACAAATCAGTCAATATATTCTTATATCCTTTAAACCTTTTATGTCATTGTTATGCACTTAATTAAAACTCAATCTCATAAATATTTAAAGACAGCCTAAAAATAAACTCTCCAATCATTGAATACCTTGTTTTAGACGAATAGATAAGGGCTCATTTTTAGAAGGCTGGAAAACTTTCTCCGCATAACCTTATCTCCAACAAAAGGTTGAGTAATGCATCATTATATCGTTTCGGTTCACTGTTTAACGTTACGTGTGCCTTCGAACCATCCCCCAATTCAAGGTATAAAAGTTCCATCGGCTATGTTCGGTTCACTCGGATGGATAACCCGATCTTGAGCGAGTAGAATGGAAAGGAGATTATTTCCGGACTCTTCTCTGCCAGACAGAAAGGCACTGTCTAAGCCAACTAAGATAAGGGAAAAGTTTTGGGGGAGCAACTCCAAAATTGGATTGAGTGTTCTTTTGTCCAGAATGCCTCCCAGTAAAAATTCCACAATTGACTTAGAGTTGAGAGGATTGAAAGATTATGTGGATAAGTCTACCATGGTTTCATATCCCATTTTGATTAGAATAATTATTCATTTTTTGATATTTTAGATAAATGGAATAAATTGGGAGTATTTAGTAAAAAGAAAGTAAAAATTCCAAAACTGTCTTTGAGTTGAGAGGATTGAAAGATTATGTGGATAAGTTAACCATGGTTTCATATCCCATTTTGATTAAAATAATTATTCATTTTTCTGATAGTTTAGATAAATGGAATAAATTGGGAATATTTAGTAATAAGAAAGTAAACATTTTAATAAAAATTCCACAATTGTCTTAGAGTTCAGAGGATAGAAAGATAATGCAGATAACCATGGCTTCATATTCGACTTTGCTTAGAATAATTATTCATCTTTGTGATGTTTTAGATAAATGGAATAAATTGGGAGTATTTAGT
>BMAV01005391.1:233117-249965 GCA_019973955.1 Trichonephila inaurata madagascariensis
ATATATATATATATATATATATATATATATATATATATATAACGACATCAGATCAAGGTCCCCGGAATTCACTGTGCCTAGGGACTAGTTTTACATATGTCGTTAGCCATAGCTCTCAGCATCATACAGTCGACAGTATGATTACGCTTGAAATCACTCGAATTTTGAGGGAGGATGTCTTGGGAGTAGGAAACTTCTATCTCTTTTCCCCTTTCTTTTCCCCTTCCTCTTTTCCACTAACCCCTCTAGAGGATTTGCGGCTCAACGAGTGCCCCTACCGCACAGGCACTATACATTTACAATAAGCCATACCTTCTCCGGGATTCAAATTAAGGATCTACAGTACAACAGTTAGCGTCACTAATAACTATGCAGGTAGCTGGTAAAACAAAATGTTAAAATTTTTATAAATCATCACTAAATTGATATGTTACTTTTAGTTTTAGTTAATTTTGTTCTCTTCAACTACATGAAAAGCTACTAGGGAAGCATGCATGCCTCTAAACCACACTCTAGTGGCCAGAATGACATCTAGGTTGAAATTTCACTCTCTCTCTCCCAAGTACTATATTTTTCCAGATGAATATATCCGAATACGTTCGGAATCGTGATTTTAAAAAAGAGCATAAATGGATACTTTTTATGATATTTAGTGTCACTTAGATTAGAATACATGTATAAAATTGTTTGAAAAACATTTGGACAAAAACAAATTTATTTAAATACAATATTTTGGCAAAAAATTAACTTAGAACAACCTTTTTTTTAAAAATGTTCTCATTGTATAAAAAATGTTCTCCTTGTATTGCAACCAATTGAAATAATTTTCGGCGTTTTTATCTTAAAATTTCTCCCCTCTGTTGTCGTAAAACATGGTTAAACCCACTTCTAAGTTATATATTTCAAAAATTGTAGTTGAGCTTCTGTACAGAGGTCTGAGCTATAGACAGGCGAAATATTATTATAATAGAAGAATTTTTCACAAAAGGACAATATTTTGAAAATGGGTCATTCTATGTTCATTTTTGGTCAAAATATTGTACTTAAATATATTTTTATTGCAATTATATTTTTAAAACAATTTTATATACATTTTCTAATCTAAGTGACACTAAATATCATAAATATTATCCATTTATACGCTTTTGTAAAATCAAGGTTCCGAACGTATTCGGATACTTTAAATATTGTTCATCTATTTTACTTGATAGATTACTTGCACTTGATAGATTACTTGACATCTATTTTACTTGATAAGATTTGCAAGCTCAGCAAATGTGTGATGATTCTCTATCGCTTTATTGAAGGTCTCTAAAAAGGTAATAAGAATCAAGGAGATTCTGATCGTGCAAAATTATCCAATCTTTTCTCAGCTAAAACCGGATTAGCATTCTTTAAGGAAGAATGTTCTACGATTTTTTTTAATACTAGACCGCATTTCAGAGTTCTAAGCGGCTACAACATAGAGATGTATTGTTGAATTGAGAATCAATTTTTGTAAACTTCAACTTAGAGTCAGCTACCCAATGCATTGAAGCTTTATCCATCAATTTTTTTCTCTACTGAGTTATTCATCAAGAGTGTCAAAGATGATCTAAGCCAGTGATTTCCAAGTGAGTGAGAGAATATTAACGTCGCACTGTTTAGCTACACGATGGCTCTTGGCAACGAACCACGTAATTTTGAATCAATCTCAACTGACGTGGACGACACCTAGGCTGGCACCACCCTTTCCTAGCTACCACACCACATCAACGGAAGGACCAGTGATTTCCAAAGTGGTCTGTATCGATTCTCAGGGGTCTATGACGACCTGAAAGGGGTCCACATCAACAAAAAAAAAATAATTTGGGAGTCCATGAGATGTGGATGGGGTCTACGATAGTGGCTTTTATTCAATTTTATTTTATTCAAATTTATTTCTTTAATTTTAAAAGAAAATTTAATCAAATGGTAAACAACTTTTACCAATTTAACAGATTTAATTATATTAATTTTAAGTTTCAAGGTAACAGCATATATTTGGTGAAAACAAGGACCATCTTTTTAGCGTTTCTTGCCAGAATTAAACTTAAGGAGTATAATATTGAATGTCACGAAATTTCTCAGTTTTACGGCCATAGACAATATGCCGAAAAAATGACATTTTAATCTACGTTCAACAATTAAATGCTTTTTATTTAGATTTAGAAACAAGCTTTTTAACTATGACAATTACCGCAGTAGGCAATGAATTCATATAGTCGCACTGAAAAAACAGATGTCATATTATAAGAGGAACTGTTCGGAATAAGCAGTAACGGTGATCTTAAAGTTGATTAGAAAAGGGTTAACTATTTTGGCTTTAAAAAGACATTTTGGTGTATTGTAAGAAAGTTTTTAGTAGCTGTTACTAGTGAAAGATTTTTAACTCGGTTGTGCCAATCTCTGAATTAAAAAAAAGAAACAAACAAAAAAGACACTGGTAACGGAAAAGATTTAGAGTTCAACCTGCCAAGATTGATGCCAAATGTTGAAAATTTGCTATTGAAGCACATATTCATCCCTCTCATTTTAAACATTTGCTTGTTGATCAGTTATTTTATGTATTAATTAAATTTTAATTTAATTAACTTTTCTTAAATTTAAAACCTATACACTTCATTGTAATTAGAAATTTAAAACTTTTAAAGTAAGTAGCCTCTATACCAGCTGCCAAGAAGACATTTAAGCTGATAAATTTGTAAAAATTTAATATTAGTTAAACAGGGGTTTATCCTAAACCGTACAATATGACAAGGGGTTTATGAGACAAACAGTTTGAGAACCTCTGCTATAAAAAATCAGAATGCAGATCAAACACACAAGGATACCAAAAAATAAACACTAGATCTGACATATTCAGGATTCCATGCTTGAAAAAATTTTGTACAGAAATACTGTAAGGAAAACTCACATAATTTTGCTTTCCGTGTGAACATTGAGGTGATTTGGACATAACTGTTTCGAGACTGTTACAAAAGGCGCAAAATACTGCAATGTAGAGTTACAGTATTTTGTCGAAAATATTTCTGGAAGTTTAAACCGAAAGAATTTCATAAAATAAATTACATTTAAACACAAGTATTTCTCGTTTTTAACGGAAGAACACATGCATCTAATTACATGCTCTCGCTTAATTCAAACGGTAAATAAGAGATCTGCTGCCGTTTCCATAGCTACATGTTTAAACAACACTAATGATGGCAAATGTTCCTGTTGATTTTTCTGTTGGCATAATTAATCAAGCTTCAACTCATTGACTAGTTTCCATGAATACCTGCCTATGATAAAGTGATGTTGAATTTGAAATGAGGTACCTAACATGTAATTTTACTGGAGCACCGCTGAAAACGATGTGTTAAAGACTATTATACTGTAGCACCCGATATTTAAGTTTTATATTATCATATAAATATTGAATTTTTGAAACAAGTAAAACATTTTGTTAAAATTGTTAAGTACACAATGCTATATTTTTTTTAAACTAACATGTTTAACGTGTTTTCATTATTAACTTGATGGAAAGGACAAAAATTTAGTTGTTCATAACTAAGTCACATAGATCTGAATAAATTGTATACTTGTAAAAGATACATGGTATTAATTTAGCTATGGATAGTTAAATGTCTCCATCAAAAGTGAGTTAGATATTTTTGATACTATAATTTTGTTAGGTAATTCAAAAAAACCAATTTTTTCATAAGCCATTGTTTGGATACAACCTAAAATAGGCTTTCAAACACTAAAGTTCCCACCAAAACTTCACAATTATATTCATATATGTACAGTTTTTTTACTTTTAAATTCTTCGAGGAAAAAATTTCATGAATCTTTAATTAAATTAAAATTTAATAATGAATTAAAATAGGCATTTGAAGAATTATTATGATATTATGTATAGACAATAAAGAGTAATTATAATAGCCACATTCAAATAGCCGTTATAAATGTGCCAAATATGCATTACGGTATATAAATATAGTATAAAAACGATTCATTCACTCATTCAACATGAGATTTCTGGAACTGTTAGAAAACTAAAGACTTGACATTCCGCGGCATTATTCTTTTGTTGAGTAAATATACACTGAGTACGAATTTTGCAAAAATCGAATCCCAAGGACAGGATAGGATATGCGAGGATGTATAACAGATAAAATAATTCTCCGTTTTTGAACCTATCAGACCTACAAAATTGAAATACCTTAAAACATATTTCTTATTTTGAGTTTTGTGGAAATCGTCTCCCTCAGTGATGTAAAAGGTATTATTTAGATGTTTGTTTTAAGTAATATTTATACGTTGACTACCAAATCTCAAGACTGTACGTCTAATATTTCAAAAACGGAAACAATTATCTCTAACACCCCTTAATGTTCCGAAAAGCCACTTAAGAGTCGATTTTCGTAAAAACCATTTTGTAACGGATGTCTACTCAACAAAACGAATCTGCTTACCAGATTTCAAGATTGCACGTCTAATACCTAAAAAAAGGAAATAATTATCAGTAACACCCCTTAAGCTCCCGTAACTCCACTTAGGGGTCGATATTCACAAAACCTATTTTGTTGTGTTTCTCAACCCCATGAACGGAATCCGTTTACCAAATTTCAAAACTATACGTCTAGTAATTTAAAAATTGAAATAATTATTTTTAACGGCCCTTAATCCCCCGTAACGTCCCTTGCTGTTCGTTTTTCTTAGAATCCGTTCTTAGTGGATCTCTACTTCGCGAAAGGAACATGCCTACTAAATTTTAAATCTGTAGGTTTAATAGTTCCAGAGATATCGTGATGTGTGTGGGGCTAATGCCACTTGTCTGACGTAGTCAAATCGAGGCCCACGAAATTCATCGTGGCAAGAGGCTAGACAGGTGACAGTACGAATTAGCTCGGCGAAATTCCCCGAAGTGACGATAGATGGCGGCACCACCTACCTCCACCTCCCCAATTTGAGCTTGGAACTGAAGGGGAGGGAAATATTCTCCAGTCCCCTGTCCTCGTCATTCAGCTCACAAAACTTTCGGACCCTCTGATTTAACGAGCACGTGCTCCGTGTGTACTCGGAGGGTATTTGGTGGCATCAGGCATCACACCCAGGCCTTCCCATCTGGAGTCCGTTGCTCTACCCACTAGGCTACCCACGGCCCCAGATATCGTGATGAGTATGTGAATGAGTGAGTCGCTTTGTTCTTCATATAGTATATAGATTGACAGATGAATTTAGGAATTACCGGTTTATTCTGCTTTATTCATTTATTTATTATGCATCACACTATTTAATTTTCCAAGACGTTCTTTGCTTACAGTTTAATTTGTAATCTAATTAAAATTATTCAAAATATTAATTAAAAATGTTGACCTTATCAATTTTTTTTAATCTTTTATCTCGATTGTTATATTTTTTAATTCTTCTTGTAAAGAATGGATATACCTGCTAGTTAATAATAAAGTTATTAAAATATATGTTCAAACGCACAGAAACTTGTACAAAAATTCCTATATATAATATTAATAAACACAGTATATAATTTCACGTCTCTTTTAAGGGAGACTTTATATATAAACCAAAGGGAAAAAAAATGAAAACCAAAATGAACCAAGATAAAAAAAACGAAATAATAAATTAAAATAAGAAGGAAACCAATAAATACATATATATGTCAGGCCCCAGGCCTGCTGGTAAAACGAGGAGACAACATCTCTATAATGACGTCTTTATTTTGCTTCAATCACTTAAAATCTGACATGCCAGCCCTTTGGCACGCAACTGAGTAGAACAATAGACAACAATTCGGCGAGGAGTCACCAGATAAACCTTTTTGAGTATGCGTTCTCCTTCGTCAGCGTTCGCTCCAACTTTAAATAGGTTTATTTACCCACAAATCCGTACGCGATGGAAAAAAGTTCGCTCTATTTTCATTTATTACTTACTTAATTTTGAAGTTAAACTTTTCAAACCTGACATATATATATATATATATATATATATGTACAAGTTGAGTAATTATAACTTCGTATTGTACCACTAAGCTTCCAGCATGGATTTTTAATCTCAATTCTTTGCTTAACTCCATGTATCAAATCAATACCTAAGTCTTAGTGCAACTGGTGATATACATATTTACGTTCTATTTTTAAAAACCTTCTTTTGAACCTAGAATTCCTTTGATCATCTGCATGAGAATAGAATATTTAACCGACCCCTGAGATTTGGAGAACACTGTAACTGAAATCTAAATCACAAGTTCAAATTTTAAACTCCTCTCTCCTTTCCTATCATTATATAAGATTTACGATCTACACTGAACACTGTTAGTCAAAGCTCTTGTCT
This sequence comes from Trichonephila inaurata madagascariensis, assembly GCA_019973955.1. Classification (NCBI taxonomy): domain Eukaryota; kingdom Metazoa; phylum Arthropoda; class Arachnida; order Araneae; family Nephilidae; genus Trichonephila; species Trichonephila inaurata. The sequence goes on from BMAV01005391.1 coordinate 239,472, forward strand.
GAATCAGTGACTCGGTAAGATATCTATTTGAATAACACATACGACCTTTATTTGATTAACATAGAGATCTATTTGATTTACAACTGTCAATTAAGATTTATTTCGTTTCCTGTGATCAGTTGGAAACCTGATCCTTTGATTGTAATAATTGGGTACATATTAACGTATATTTTTTGAAACCATTAAGCAAACACACATCATTTTCTTTTACGTGATTTGCACTTTTTTGATATAAGAACGATATTAAAATAAAAATAATTTTTTAAAAAAAATTATACAAAACATTTTTAGAAAATAATAAGATTTTAAGGTGTCTGAGGTACAATAGTTTTAACATAAGTTTTTTTTAGACAGAGAGTAATTTTACTTATTAAAGAGAAATTAAATACGATATAGGTACTTTGAGATGCCTTTGAAATTGGAAAAGTTATTAGTATGTGTATTATGCTTAATTTCAATATATGTAAGGCGTAGCGTTTTTTAATATTTTCACTACAGATTCATATTATAACATATATTTTAGTAAAAAATGCATGTTTTGCTTGCTAATTATAGTTATATATATATGCACATTTTTATCTTGTATATACAGTCGGACCTATATATAACGAAGTCGCTATATCTCGTAAAAAAGTTCGTTGTATGGAAAATTCGTTATAGAGAGGTTTATCTTTTAATATACTTTATAAACAGCATGAAAAAAATTTTAAACTCATAAACATTATATATTAAAAAAGTAATTCGCCCCTTTTTTTTAAATTAATATATGTTTATTTTATATATCTTACACCCACATCAAAAAAGAAAGAAAGAAAAACTGCAAGGAAAACAAGAAAAAAGAATATCGAAGAATTCACTGTATTTACAATATTAAGAAAATGATTCTATACTAAAATTAATGAATTTTAAGGATATTTTATATTTTAAAGCATACAAGTAATATTAAACACACATTATTTTATAATTAGAATACAGGGACACGAGACAACTCCATTATGGGTGAAAGAGGTTATCGAATATGTTTCTAGTGAACTGGGCAATGGGGGTTAAGGGTTGCACTTCATGGATGAAACGTCCAGAACTCTATTGCTCTCGGATAGTTAGGATCTAATAAAACCAGTTCAAGATTTATAACCACCATAAAATGTGTTCATAGATAATAACTTGAAATTTTTCAGAAGTACTTTAAAAAAAGAGAGAATAAAAATTGAATCACAAAAGAAAAAGTTCGTTATATAGAAAATGCACTTCGCTATAGAGAGGTTATTTTACGAAGAAAATCGTGAAATGTTCAAGGTTCCAGAAAAAAGTTCGCTAGATAGAAAAATTCGCAATATAGTGGTTCGACTGTATTTTAATTATATAAATATACTTTTTTTGTGGCTTACATATATCAATTGCATAAGCATATTTTAGCCTTGTACAGTATTGGACCTCCACAACAGAACACAGAGAAGGACCAATGATGTTCAAACACAATTCATGAGTAAGGTAGTAAATACAACAGGGTTGAAATAATTAAAAATACAGCCTTCTGTGAGGTTTGGAAAGATCTTGAAATGATACTGAATACTACCGCCATGGCAAGCAATAACCCTCATATACACCTTGGTATTGAATGAAAGAGAATTTTGTAAAAAAAAAAAAAATCCCTTCAATTTTAGTTTATTTTTCCTCTTGCATTTTTTAGCTATTGTTTTCTGTTATGTACTGTTTGCAGAAGTGTGTGTATAGTAAAATATATTTTGGATAAAGCTGATATTATAGCGTTAACCTGTAAAACAATTTCATGGAATATTAAGAATAGTTGTTAATATGCTTCTCGATGCACATTGACTCTTAAAAAAGTGAACGATGGATAGAAATTCGTCCAGGAAATAATTGGTTGATTCCAAAAAAATGAGCACCAAAAGGCAAAAATAAATAAGTAAATAAAAATAACTATTAATAATAATATTACAAAATCATAAAAATAAGCACCAAAAGGCAAATAAATAAATAAATAAATAAAACTAACTATTAATAATAATATTACAAAATCATAAGAAATAAATAATTATTGCTTAAATTACACGAATTTTATGTTGCTATAATCTTGAAACTTCATTAAAAAGTACTTTACTTAGATTTAAAATTATAGAAATAGATTAATATACACATGTTTTGATACGATATGTACAGATTGAGAAATAGGTTTGGATTCAAATAAATTTCATATAAGTATCCATTTTTTGAAATTATATTTACAAATGAAAGTAGATACACAAATTTGTTGAGAATAAAACATAATACAGTCATTATAATTTAATCAAGAGTATGGCAAAAATAGTTTCACATTTTTCAAACACATAAAACTATTCGATTTTTTTACTAGCTACCTCATTAAAAGTAAAACTTCGAGCTGAATAATAAGACCAAGAAAAAGAACTTATTAGTTCTTTTCTTTGTTTTTAATAAGTTTGCCATGACAACGACAAGAAATGTATAACTCTTTCTTCAGTCTTGAAATCCCACGAAAGCAATTAAGCAATAGTACTTGACTAATCCGAATTTACATAATCACTAACAAAACTTGTTTTACAAGAAAGAATAAGATTTAAAAAATGTAATTACTGTGTTGTAAGGCCAAATTTACATTGTGAAACAAAAATATTTGTAGGATATGATAGTATTCCTAAAAAAAAAAACTAACCCTGTATCTTAAATGAAAGTTGAATTTCGGTGAAAATAAGTTCATCTAATGCACATAATTAACAGTTGGTATTTTATCATTACTTTGACAGAAATATCGAGAAATTTATAAAAAAAATATAATTAGTTACTGCTTATATTGAAAAATAAAACTATATTTTTTTTATTACTATCAATATAATTCTGTAATATTTTAAAGAGACATAGTACGATTTACACAATTTTTTTTTAAATTAATGATTTTCCAATTTTTTTTGTTGTTACCTATGTGTATGTATTATTTAAAACAGATTATGGGCTCAAAATTTCATAAAAGGCTAACAATTTAATTTTTTTAAGGAAAAAGTTTAAAATTTGTGAAGGGATTTTAAAATGCTACTCCTCCTACAAAAACTCATGTACACATATGAAATTTTATTTACAAGTTCGTCAAACTATGTATAACAAAAGTTGGTATGGGTGTTGCGATAACACATGATTGTCATTTGTACAATACTTCTTTTTATGAAGGCTTATTGAAAATTCCTTAAAAAATACATACATTCTAAATTCAATTATTTTTTTAAAAAATGTATATTAACTTGATTAAAAAATGCATACCACTTTTATTACATATATTATTAGGAATATTTAGAAAAAAAAAATATTAAAACATTTGCCCCAATAGAAAAAAAAACCCTTAGCATTTTAAATGAAAACAAACTAATTATTTTATCTTTCTGAAATAAATCAGTTTAAAGTTTTTATTTTCCATTGGGATTTGAGAAAAAAATTGAATTTAAAACATCATAAATCTGCGTTTTTTAAACTTAGAGCTTTTAAATTTTGTGAGTTTATAGAAAAGTACATGAAGGATAATTTAGGCTAGAAAAAATTATATTTGATTTTTTGACCGATTTTTGTCAATTTAATCGTACTGTGTTCCCTTAACTTTTTCTATAATTCGGCACAAATTTCTTTTACTATATTATTTAATAACTTTTTCGAGTTTTGCAAAGTGAGAAATACATATATATTTTTTAAAAAAATTATAATATTTTATAGCAGGATGTTATTATGCAACTATCAAAAACCGAAACAAGCAAGTCTTAAAAATTATCTTAATAACTCATGATTGCCATTTTTTAGAACTCATTCGATTGTAAAATTCTAGCAAAGAAAAATTAAAGTAATGTTAAAATGTTTGAAGTCACAATAACTATGCATGCACACACACAAAAAAATGTAAATTTCAGTCAATTACAATTGCAAGTAAAGAACAAAATTAAAATTTTTATGAAAAAGTAATATAAAACAAACACTTTATATAAAATTGACACATCAGCAATGAAATGATATTGAATAATATTTAACTGTATTCAACCCTTTAATTTCTGAGGAAAAGTTACGAAATTCATCCCTCCCCCAGTGCCGGCGTTTTTCCCACAAGCTTGCGTTGTTACACGGATTATTGGGCGAAAAGAAAATGGGTATTTTTCCACCAGAAAATTGCATACTTTCTCTTTGAAAAAGAAAGAAAAGTACAATAACAACAACAAAAAAATGGATAAAATAATAAAATGAAAAGAAAAAAATGTAATCTCTAGTGTTACAATATAATAAAAAATAAATTGTAACGTATCTGTTCTTTGGTATATCCTGAAACATGGTATAACACATAAATCAGTATCACATTCAGTGCCTTCGTACAGAAAATTAAAAAAAGCTCTTATTATACGCGGTAAGCGAAAATGTCAGCAAGTGAAGAATGCAAAAGAAAACACTTAAACAACAAAAAAAAAAAAAAAAATGCTCACTAAGCTATGAATTTCATCGTTCTTGGAATATACCCTTTCACGCACAAATCCTTCCCCGCCTCTTCTCCGAAATAAGTAAATTATTTAGAATCACTGTCGATGCCCTACTTATTGTATTCCAAAGCCGTGGTACTAGTTTTAAACAGAGCAGCACAATACAAATAGAAGTTGGAATGACGAGTATACATGTCCGGCCAGAACACTAAATGCACCAGCTCAGAAGGACGTGTATACACGCCTGCACAACTTAAAGAGTTAACAAGAAAAGTCAGCAAAGATTTCTAATACAGTATTTATTTTCCTTCACTTAATGTATCCGATTACTTGCGACAACTTTAAAAAAAAATGGAGATTTTGAGATTTTTTGTGGTTTCTAAATTTATGTAGTACTATTTAAGAAAAAAAAGTCTAAAATTAAGAAGAGAAAAATAAATTATTACTACTAAAATGGGGGGAAAAAAGGGTAAAAAATGACAAAAAAATTACATAAACGGGGCCCGCTCTGTACAAATAGTAAATGAACTAATTCTCAATTTTTCAATTGTGATGTATTGCGTTGCTATTCCTTTTTGAAATAACCTTTAGGATAAGAGATATTTTAATTTTTACTAAAACTAAAGCACTTTTTATCTTAGTTATATGAAATTGCTTAAAAAAATTCAGTCATTATATTCACATAAAGAACTGTAAATTTTATAATAAATCACAGATTGGTAAATCTGAAGGTTAAAACACTTCTACTGTTATACAAAACATACACAAAAAATTTCAGCAAATTATTTTAAAATCGTTTTGAGCAATCTTTTCGAAAAAAAAACACATTTCGAGAAAAACGCATTTTAAAGTTTGACATCTCGTGTAAAGTTATGGCATCTTCTTTTACTAAAACACTCGTTGTTTTTGTTCTAGTGAATGGAAAATAAAATTCTTGGTATTTTCACATAAAGCTAATAAGATGGTATATAAAATAAAATCATAATAAAAGTTTGTCAATTTTTTTAAAAAATCATGACTTTAGGGAAGTCGGATACCTTAATTAAAAGTTTTACTTAAATATTTACCAATAGCGACAATATTAATGTTCCTTTATTGATCTGCTTGTTCTGTAATCTTAAATTAAAATAAACATATCAATAACTAAGTTATTACGATATAATCTTAAGGAGTAGTAAAAGTACCATATGCAGAAACCAGAATTATATTGACGCATGACATGTTTTGGTGATTAAAATATGATCGATTTTATAACCTGCTATATCATATTTAATTTGGAAACAGTAATTTAATATTCATAATAATATTCATATTATCTAGTTATAATAATATTTAATCCCAAAACTGCTATAATATTCATATTTAATATTAGATTTCAAGTTTTCGGACAAAATTTATTAAAAAGGTGAAATGTATAATTTTAAATTGAAGTATTCAAATATGTATTATAAGGAATGATTAACTTGTGATGTTCTATGTAGGAAATTTTCGAATATTTGTTTATAAAATGAGATTTATTCTACTAATAATTCGGATATACTTCGCAGTGTGAATTTGTCAAAGAAAAAAAAATTAAATTAAAGAAATTTTAAGATAATTAAATTAAATGATAATAACTAAGGAATTTTTATTTTGTTTATTTAATGCTGGAATGGATTTATTTAATTAATTGCTAGCAAATGAATACCTTTCAAAATTCGAACCCTACTAAAGTAGCGAAACGTAATGAGTGTGGATTTCAATCTCCAATTAAATTTCAATGTTGATTTATTTGTTTAGTGCGTGACTTAGTTACAGCTCAGTTATAATTAATATCTGGCTTAGTTATTAATTAGGTTTGTTACTGATTAACTTTTTTAATGCTTATTTATAGTTACAATTATGTTTGTTGTGGCTTGCCTTTTGAGGAGCATACGGTTCAGGTTCTTTTACACATACAGAGAAAAATGTAATTACTGTGAATATTATGCCCTATGGCTTCCTCAATCTTAACACAAAAACAAAACACTGTTGAAATTTTTAATATGTATAATTAATTATTAAACAAACTTTTATATCTGAAATATATTTAAGGAAATGAAAACTATGAATCTTCAGTTAATTATCATATTTTACGTATAGTAGTTGAATTTTTATATGTTAATCATCTGTACATATACTGATTAGCCAAATTATTTTGACCATTTCTTCAATATAATATTTGGTCACATTTTGCTCTTCATTTGGTGCTGGACTCCATGATATATTGGTAGGTGGTATGATGAATCTGAGACCATATCCGATGAATTACACTTGCCTATGCTTTCGGTTTGGAAGGTGCTGAATCCAGCTGTTTAATGACCCGTTTGATCTTACTCCACGGATTCTCAATTGGATTGGGATCTGGTGATTGTGCAGGTCAACTAATCACGATAAGTTTCTTTTATGCTCTTTGAACTATCTTCTGACAACGTCAGTTCTTTGGCAGAGATCATAAACCTGCTGAAATTATCCCTTCCCGGCAAAGTACCCATTAACGTAACAGGATGTACTTGATGTACGATAACACTTAAATTCATTTGGACATTTACACATTTTTCCACAAGAATTACAGTCCCCATGCAGCTGCGAAAAAAACCCATCCTTCTAACCATAACTTGTTTCAGTAGCTAGAAATACCACTAGCTTCCACTAGGTGGAATTTGTGCTTTCGTTCTTTTTTCTCCATGCTTCCCCTTATATCTGTATGGTGTAATTGAAAACATGATTCATTGGACTACTTGACTCTATTTCAGGGATAGTGTTTACAGTATTGGGATCCCCAGCAATGAAAGAGCCGAAAAAAAAGGCAAGCAGGGAGCCGAGTCAACTCAACTGGAAGTTCCCTTGACCCTCAGAAGAGCAAAAAGCATCACCTCAACATACATTGACAATTATACTGCCATGATCCAGAAAACGAAGAGTTTTGGAAAGCCATGAGAAACTTTTGCCAGTGTGGGCCCAATCACGAGTCTGTTGCTTGCTTTCGCCTAATTACCAGACATGACTTTTTGGGAGTATACGTCCACTGGCTTGGCGTGGCTGCTAACGAGGTCAGTCCACTCTACGGCCATGTCAGAATGGATGGCGACCACATGCTTTAATGCACTGGGCTCAATGAATACCCGGCTGATGGCATCGTCATTCGGTATTGGGAAGTTTGGCGTCAAATGGTCGAGAAGCCAAGCATGGACATTGGATAAATAAATAAAATATTTTCCAGTCTCTATTGTCCAATTGGAAAATTGAAATACATGCCGTTCTAGACTAATCACTAATTTGCATCAATAAGAAATTTTACTGGACATTATTTCAATCAAGAAATTTAATTCAGTTTGAATTAAATTAATGTTCTGTAATATTTTGAATTAGAGTTTTACTGTTTCCTTAAAGGAAAAACAAAAGTGTTAAAAATGCCTGTACTAGTAGCAGAAGCACACACGATCTTAGGATTACAGAAGAACCTTCAAATCCCTCTACCATGCATTGGAAGTCAGGAAGAGTGTATTCAAAATCTTGTTAGTGCAATGTCAAGGTAATATGTAAAGAAGGGGCAGTGATCGAAAGTTTACGGAACCATGGCATAAGGTATCCGACTACGTTCGAAACCGTGATTGTAAAACAGCGCATAAATGGATAATTTTCATGATATTTAGTGTCACTTAGTTTAGAATACAAGTATAAAATTGTTTTAAGGGCATTTTGACGAAAAAATTATTTAAATACAATATTTTGGCAAAAAATTAACTTAGAATAACCTTTTTTTAAAATGTTCTCCTTTTGTGAAATTGCTTCTATTATAATAATATTTTTCCTGTATATAGCTCAGACCTCTGTACAGAGAATCAACTATGATTTTTGAAAAATTCACATTATTTTCAGAGTTACAACCCATTGAAATATAATGATCAGCGTTTTTTTCTTAAAATTTCTCCCTTCTGTTGTCGTAAAACATGGATAAACCCACTTCTATGTTATATATTTCAAAAATTCTAGTTGAGCCTCTGTACAGAGGTCTGAGCATTATATAGGCAAAATATTATTATAATAGAAGCATTTTTCACAAAAGGAGAATATTTTGGAAATGGGTCATTCTATGTTCATTTTTTGTCAAAATATTGTATTAAAATAATTTTTTATTGTAGTAATATTCTTAAAACAGTCTTATATACATTTTCTATTCTAAATGACCATAAATATCATAAATATTATCCAGTTACACGCTTTTGCAAAATCACGGTTCCGATCATAGTCGGATACCTTAAAGAATCGTTTCTGAAACGTTATAAATCTTAATTATAACGAGTGTGATTTGAACTATTGTGAATTCTCTGTTATAATATTTCTTTGCGAATATAGATTGAATTGTAGTCATTTGTTGGTTCTTGTTTATAAATAAATCTGTTGTTAAGAAAATAATTAGTCTTCTGTTGCTTTCTTCTACTGTGATTTTTGTAACAATATGAACAAAACTTTATATTTATCCACTGCAAGATTTTACTGAATTAACATTAGGATATTTCCTTAAATAAAATTTAAACTGTACATTAACTTCTAAACTATTCAAATGTCTTAAAATTAAATTTTATTTTAAGGTTATAAACGAAATAAAAGAGTTAAGATACACAAATTACCTTCTTTCCTTCACTATTTATGAATGCAAACGAGGGATCTACACTAACAATGAAAGTTCACCAATAAATTTTCGTAGAAGAAACAACACATTTACTCAGCCTGAAAATTCTTTCGTTTTCTCTAGTTATTTAGCTGTCAATTCCGACGCATCTTTATCCCCCCCCCTCCTTCTAAAATAAGTACTCAGTTTGGTTCTCCTATAGCAAAACAAAAACGCAATTACTTATTCCAGAATCTAATGTGATTTCATTAAGTCCATTCACACTCTCTTAGACTTGGTCTTTTCCATATATTAACACTAATTACTCATCTCTAATAAAAAAAGGCGACGCTGGCACTAATAAATTTTAGATTAACAAAAAGAAGCAAATGAAGCAATAAAGACAATTTAGATAAAAAGTTGTCTGGCTTTGATTACCTCTTTTTTGATCAGAAAACAAGACTATATTTGTTATATTTTGTCCATACTTTAAAGAGATTGAAAGCTATTTTTAAGAAATATTTTCTCACAAAAGAATGTTTTATAAATTTTTATGTGAATAAGATTCAGAAATGTTTTCTTACTTGTTGGTAAAGGTAATTTATTTAATTTTTTTTTCTAATAACATATTATGAACAGTTATTAATAGAGTTCATCAATCTACCTAGTACATTCACCGAAAAGCTGGTATCTCTTTTTATTGTGGCGCCATATTGGCAGATACCAATCACGCAGGTAATTTTGACATCCAGTTTTCTCCCTAGAGGGATGCACCTGAGTTCTGACGATGTGAACCTCTATTAGGATTCAATTTTGCCTAGATCACCCCTCTAGGGATCTTTTACATGCTGTATAATTATGGCCGCTGTCGATATTCTGCATCATGAAAAACCAACGACTTGGGCCGGGGTTGATCCAGCAACCTTGGGTACAGAAGGCCAGTGACAAACCAACCACGCAACCCACCCGACATTTGTTTAATTAGTTATTATATTATTTACGTAATAGTTTTTAATTTAGATAACCAGTTGCTGAGAACAAAAATGTTAGATTCTGTATTTTTTAATGTATGTAAATGATATGTAGTTTAATTCATATATTTATAATTTAATTTATGAAGAGCCAATGAAAATAAATAGAATTAATTCCTTTTATCTATAAGTTATATCACTTGTGATAAGTTTGTTATTAAATTAAAATTTAAACGACACACAGCGTTACTTTTTCACTGCCACGCTTTGTGGCCGCGGTAGCCGAGTGATCAAGGTATCGGATCATGGCTGGCTTTGTCACGAGTTCGAGCCCAGTACCACTAAAGACCCGTCGTGAAGAGTAGCGATGCACGTTAAATCTGTCGAGAGCTGAAACGTCCTCCCGTTG
>BMAV01005391.1:250377-265887 GCA_019973955.1 Trichonephila inaurata madagascariensis
CTTTGAAGATTAAAATCTAGTTTTCAAAAAAAATTATAAGGATACACAAACTAGAGATTCAATCGAAAAAAAAAAAACGGTAAAAGATTCAAATAAACTTATCGTAATTTAAATTATTTTTTTATATTTTTTATTTATAATCTCACAAAATTTGAAAGCTCTAAGTTAAAAAAAAACTAGAGTCATGATAGCTTTAATGTTCTTATTTATTCTCATCCCACACAATGGCAAATAAAACCTTTAAAATAATTTAAAACAGAAAGAAAACCCCCTAGTTTATTTTCATTTACAGTACTAAGGCTTTTTTCTGTAATGCCAAATGATGTAATAATTTCTCTAACTATTTTTATTTATACATGTAACAAATATTGGTATGCATTTTTGAATTAAAACAATACTTAATTTTTTAAGAATAGTTGCATTTAAAAAGTATCCTCTTTTTAAAGAATTTCCAAAAAACATTCATAATACTAAGTATTTTTAAAAAATTAATCACGCTGTCACCAAACCCATTCTAACTTTTGCTATACATAGCATTTGTAAATAAAATTTAATGCTTCTATGTCAATTATTGTAGAAGGAGTAGAATTTTAGGAGTAGTACTACATGAATTTAAAAATATTTTCTTGAAAAATCAAATGGTTAGCTTTTTATGCTATTTTAAGCACGAAAATTGTTTTAAATAATACATTCAGGGAAAAACCCAATAGCCTGCTAAACTATTATGCATCAACGATTTTCTTATAAATCGTACCTTAAAATTTAGATATAACTTATTTATTTAGCCTTTTCGTGTTTGTTCGGTATTAATTGTTTGGGGGGGGGCTATAAACACTAGATTTAAAATGCAATTTTGCTTTTAGTATTATTTTAAGTTCAACAACACTGTATACATGTAATCTAAAATGGTAAAGAAAAAAATAACTTTTGCTACAGGTAATATTTGCAAGAAGTCAGAAATATTAAATTTGTAGTGGTTTTACGAAAAGTGCATTGGTTTTACATAAAGGTTTTATGAAACTTATGTACCAAAATATCCAAGAGGAAAGCAAATGAAAAAAAAAAAAAATTGAAAACAAGTAGGAACACAAAAGCATTTCTATACCATTCTGTCTCTTAGAATTCGAAATGGCAATACTTCAAGAGAAGAGGACAAAATGTATATTCGAAGTATATACAAAAAAATTCGAAATCTTTACACAATCTTGAAATTTCTAACGTCAAATGTACTTTACATTCCAGAGGAAACAGAGGGTATTGATTTTGTGCGATTTTGGAATTCGAAATGAGACTCAACACTTTGCCTCTCCATTTAAAGTGCTCGAAAAAGTGTCAACTATTGAAATTGCTGAAGATTGGTTACCATGGATTTAGCATATCCATTTAAACGTGCTGCGAGTCAGTAATAATACAGACTGAAAGTGAATGCTTCTTCCCGAAGTGCTTTCGATCTCTTTTATTGCCCCGGAATGATATTTGCCATACAAAAGGATTGTTTGGGAAGCTGTAAAATATTCTTCTGTCTTCTGTGCAGCCTGCTTTATTCCTTAACATATGCACCAAGTTATAGAAGATTTTTTATATCTGTAATCTAGAAATATATATATATATATATATATACGAAAACATTTATTTAATCTTTTTACTGTATTTGATATGTTTTGTAATCATTATTTGAAAACGTGAAATGATTTTTGGCAGTTTGCTATGGATTACTTTATAGCAAGTCAAACATATAAATGTTTATGTAGAATTTTTAATGTCCTAGAGAGAATCAAAAACTCTTTGCCCCCTACTTTGCTTAGCCAAATTACGGATTCAAAGACAATGCCAATATATCCATTCCGAGCTGAAAACTTTTATTAGACTGTCCTGGCTTTCTGTCCCTGAAGGCACCAGTGTTACTATTGATGACAACAGCTGTGCTTTATACGTCCACGGCTTACTAGCAACGAAATGTGATTCGTTTCTATGGACTAAGAGGTGAAATTACATTGAAATCCACTGGGAAAAGCAGCTTACGTATGGGGTTAAGTGTCTCGCTTGGAGAAATGTTTGGTAGTTGTAAGAGTTATAAATTTTGGCAATGTTGTTATCTTCATCGACAATTCGAGGCCAGTGGTAATCAAAGTCAGCAATAAGCCCCGCTGATTTTACTGCAAGATTCAAGAGCATTCGTCCTACAGTTCAGAGTTCTAACTGTTATTTTCACATTTTCTGTCCACTGAAGATGTTCCTGGTAAGAAAGCAGTTCACGTGCGACGACGAAGCCAAGACAGCAATTCACATAAAAAAAGCCAAGACAACAATTAAATTTTAATGAAGATGCCAAGACAGCAATTCACGTTAACGAGGAAGCCATAGCAGCAATTTCAGTACAATGAGGAAGCCATAGCAGCAATTTATGTACAATGGGGAAGCCATAGCAGTATTTTTTGTACAATTAGGAAGACATGGTATCAATTTACGTACAACGAGGAAGCCATAGCAGCAATTTACGTACAATGAGGAAGCCATAGCAGCAACTTATATACAATGAGGAAGCCATAGCAACAATTTATGTACAATAAGGAAGCCATAGCAGCAATTTATGTACAATGAGGAAGCCAAGATACCAGTCCAATGGCAAAGCCAGCCGAAAGAGTTCTATCACAAGGTAACTCAAATTTAAAATTGTAGGGGAACAAATATTGGAATTTTTACGAGGCCTATATGGAAAAATAGCTTAAGGTGATTAGAATAGTTGTTTTTTTATAGTTACTTGCATGTACCTTATTTTACCTATTGGAAAATGTGGGCAAACACTTTCTGATTCGCCTCGTGATAAAATATATCAGAATTGGGGTAAAGTCATTTATATTTTTGTCTACAATTCTGTAGGTTCTTGTTCGCCTATATTGAAGGGAAAAAGCATTTAAATGTTATCGTCTCAAAGCTGAAATATATTTATAATATAACGCAAAACTGTGGCTGAATGTTTTCAGTTTGGTAAGCATTCTTGCTTCATCGATTAACTAAATAGATAGATAAACTAATCAAGGAATTTTAAAACTTTTACATATAAGACAGCCTTATACAAGTTTCAAAATAATGTTGGGAAAACTCTACTGAGATTGAATTTTAGTTAAATATAAGCATTTTGACAACATGATTGATTACAGGGAGAATTAGAAGGGTCAAAAAAGGTAGTAGCTCACCATGTGACTCACATTTTAAAAATTAGTAATACTTGTTCTAAACTTATTATGTAAACACAACGTCGAAGTTTTGGTAAGGAGCTGGAATTGAAAAGTAAGACTGGCAAAAGAGCTTAAGTTTATGAAAAATACTAAGGGAGAAAATGGATAACACTTTGCTTTGACAGCTCAGTTTTGAAATTAACACTATAGTTTTAGAAAAATGGGTCTAAGTTGAGTAAAGATATTACTTCATCATATATCTGAAAACTAATACTTTAATGAAAAAAAAAGGAATTGTATAAGTTATTTAAATAACTGCTTAGTTAAAAGTTATTTAGTTAATAGTTAAAGGATTTTGTTTAATAGTTTACAGAATGTTATGGTTTATTTATATATATATATTTATATATTCTCATCTGAAAAAAAGGTTTGAATAAAATGACGAATATTTTATAAATCTATTGTTTTAAATGACATGGTATTCATAGAGTATACGTAATGAACAAAATTACTTTCTTAAGAATAAGGAGAAATTATCAGTCATTGTAATCAATCGTCAATTAAAAGAGATTTAATTCAAAAATTTTCATAAAACACTCCATGTGCGATTCCCCCCACCCCTTTATTTTTCAAGAACAAAAATTACAGCTCATAGTTGTATTGCTCATTTCAAATCATTACTTCATGGGCTTTCTCATAGTTGCTGTAGCTGAATAATCATGATCTCGAGCTTGCCAACATTGCCATCGCGGGTTTGGAATCTACCAGAATTTAAAGTTGTCCTTTTAGAAGGGTTGATTCACGTTAAATCTGTCAAGCTAATCTGTCTTTTCAGTGAGTCGATAAATCAGTAACACGCTTGCTTGGGAACAAAATACTAGAAGTTTCGTGTCAGACTGACTATACCTAACCTAAACAACTGCTCATGAGCCTCAGCCAGAGGTCAAGAAATCTGAGATATGCATAGTAGGCCTTGGTCCTTCTTGGGCTGTTGCACCACTGAGTCCAGTAAATTCTCATTCAAGGTTTTTATACGTATAATCTGGAGGTTTTTGAGTTCATAGTAACAATCATCGATGCCAATAGCAAGTGAATTAAATGAAACAGTATAATTTACTCACTTTATATCAGGTAAACATACTACCAATAACACAAATTATTGTGAAATAACACCATAGAAATTGAAATTGATATTACAGACACAATACAATTAAACAATGTAATATTATTAACAATATTTAATTTTACTCTTGGAATAAAATTAAAATTGTACAACATTTACGATTATAAAATGCAAAAAAGCATTCTATAATATTGATCCTATGCTATAGCAATTAAAAATATTCTAAAAAGTAATTGATTAATCCATTTTTGAAGAATTCAGCAAAGTTTTTTTTTTCTGGAAAAAAATGAAATGTTAATAGTTTTTTTAAACAATGAATCGTTAGAATTTAGTTAACAATTAAATGATTATTAACCCAAACTAAACAAAAAGTGAAACAAGTAATATAAAAAAAATTATAAGTAAACTCCTACTTAGATCAACAGAGAAAAATTTTATTTTAGCTACTTTTTATTAAATAGTTACAATTAATATAAATATGGAAAACATATGACAAAATCACAACATTAAGTGGTAATTAATTTTTATTAATTATCATTAAAGTATTGTATTGTCATCCAAAACAATCGTGTACATAAAATTTCAGTTCAACCGAATGCTTTAACACGTGAGAAGAAAAAACTTTTTAAAGTTTTGACCCAAGTCGCTAAAAATGAAACCAACGTTGCTGTATCTGTAATTCTTTAAATAATTAGTTCCAGTAAATTAATTGTAATTAATTATAAATAAATTATCGTATTGTCATCCAAAACAATAGTGTATAAAAATTGCAGCTCAAACGAGCTCTTTAAAATGTGAGAAAAAAAACTTTTCATGTTTTGACACAAGTCGACAAAAATGATGTCAACGTGGCTGTATTTGTAATTCTTTGAATAATTAGTTTTGATTAATTAATTTGTATTAATTATAATTAAATTACTGTATTGTCATCCAAAATAATCATGTATATAAAATTTCAGCTCAATTGAGTGATTTTAAATGCATTTTATTAACGATTGAAAATTCCACCAAGATAAATAAATAAGTAAATATATAGAGTGTGAGCTAATATTAGGAATTGAAGAACAATACTTTTAATATCGTTTTCTTCCACACGTATACTATATAATTGAAATCCTTATCTTTTATGTAACAATAAAATTTAAACAATAAAATAAGCAATAATAAACAACAGAAACAAATTCTCTTATTAGTATAATGCATTTTTTTTGCATAAAAAATTCTCCGTTTAGAATATTAGAAATGATATTAAGAATAGAGTACCAATAAAGGCCAAGCAAGACAGAAAAAAAATTATTTTTGGTCTTTGTTTTTTTATATTTATAGAGATTTTCTTATGTTGTTTTCCGATACGACAAGGGTATTATACTTGATTAGTTGATCCTTCAGTTGGCTTTGAGATTCTGCTAAAGAGCCAAGAGATGTAATAGAAAAAAGGAAGATAGGAAAACATAAAGGGCTGAAGATTGGACTGTGCGATATATTCCTTCCTCATAGGAATGGAATGGTCACTATTGCTCAATTATTTAGCTGCCTGGTCTTTTCGTACGACTTGACAACTTCTTATCTCGCAGTACGTTAGCGTAAATGAAAGTGTAGCTTATATCTCCATTACTGTTTGATTTTTGCTAAAATTATGTCATTAGACATTTATTACTAGTCACTGACTGTCAGATATTACTGTATTGTTTCATTATCTTTATTTCTGAAACGTTCCTGTGATATTTTTACGAAAAATCCGATGTCCTTTTTCGAAATAAGTAAGTATAAATATAAGTAATAGCAATCGTATTTGGGTGTAGGGCAGTCTTTCTCAAATTCTGGGGTGTGCCCCCTTTGGAGGGCGTGATAGCTCTACAAGGGGGGGGGGCGAGCCTATTGATAAGTCGAAAACAAAAGATAATTAAAAAATTATTAATTTACTAAAAGTAAACAAAAAAAGCCCATTCTAACATAATAAAAAAATAAAATACACATTTTCACTAATATAATATACTTATAAATGTATCAGTAATGTACAATGTATATTTTATTATTATTTATTTTAAAATACTAAGTTCAGGACAAGTTTGATAGTTATCAGTGACTCCATGGGCTTGTATTAGCACTTGATAATTTGTACGGTTTATATTAATTACTTGACTGCCGATTAAAAGTTACGAGATTCGCTCCCCTATGCCACCATTTTCCACGTAGACGAGCGTATTTTGATGCTTTTTTGAGGGGGAGGAGAAAATTAATAAACAAGCAAATTCTCTGAAATATGTAAATCCTTCGCAAACACTGTGAAGGTTCTATTATTGCATTCCAGAGCCTTCGGAATTATTTTATGAATGCAGTGCACAGGACGTATATATACGGAAGGACGTATATATACGTCCAGAAAATTAGTGATTTGGCTGAGCGCAACTTTTATATACGTCGGTGGCACATGAGAGGTTAAAATCGTATTGTAGCTTTAGTGTCAAAGTATAGTATTATTGAATTCAATACATTGTATTGTATGGAGGGGGGTGGGATGAAAGTAATGATTGAATGGTGGGTCGCGTATATTGAAAGTCTGAGAAGCGCTGGTGTAAGGCTTTAAATCTCAATATTTATGTCTTTAGAATAACTATTACCAAAACCCTTTAATTATTACTTTCACTTGCCATCATCATATATTACTTCCAGGTTGTAAGGTTTGAAACAATGGGCTATACATGAAGTCTATCCTCTCAAGATTTTTTCTATCTAGAAAAACTGTCACTTTGAGATAGAACAACTCAATGCCGTAAATGAATATCATAACTAAATAGCATATAGTCAATGAGATAGACATGAACAATATTGCTGCCCTACTTCTGCCTGAATTGAAATCGCTTGTTTCTGAATTATCTTTCAGAAATACTGTCGTTTAGTTATTAGAAGCGTTTTACTTTTACTAGTTTATTGTCATATCTTTATATCTCGTAATCAGGTTTAACGTTAGATTAACATACTATACTGTTCGCATTAATTGGGACAAAAGGTAAAAAATGCTTTTTTTCAAAATCCTAGCTTTTAATCAGTACAAACCATAAGTAGACAAAAAAATCTCTATATTAGTACGAAGTATGTCCTCTGGTAGTAGAAATGACCTCTTAAACTCGTTTTGGTATTATTGACTCCAATAGTGTAGTGAACATGTTCTTAACTTCGTCATCGTGGAACCACATTGTATAGCACTTTTTATCATTTGTTCTTTTGTCGTAAAATTCATATTAACTAAACGATTCTTGAGAATATGTGATAAATTCTCAATAGGATTTAGGTCTAGTCAATTGCTGGACCAATTAAGCCCTTTTATTTTATTTTATAGCATAAAATTCTAGACCAATATCGAACTTTGACAAGAAGCCACATCATGTTGACATATTCCATCAAATGTTTCCATGGATGGGGCAATTCTACTGCGTAATATTTTTATGAGTTTGACATAACTCATCATGCCTTTAAAAGGAACTAAGCTTCCTGTGCCACTTGTTTTTAAAATAACCACCTATTTAGAAGGTTGTTTTGCAGTCTGTTGGAGATGACCTGGCAGCAGAGTTTCTTCACTTTATTTATATCCCTGCACAGATAAATGCGTTTCTTCACTAAAAATCACCTTCTTCTAGTCACGAACAGTTCAAGATCGGTTTTTTCGGCCCTTGTTAAATTTTTTTTATTGTTTTCTGAGTTAGAAATTTCTTTCTCCTCGGTCTTGATGCCTTACGGTTAACTTCCAGTACCATTTTCGTTACAGTTGAGGTACTCACTTTATAACCAAATAAATCCCTTCAAAGGTCTGTGCTTGTCTTACTTTGACTTATTTTGCTATTTCTTATTAGAATTTTATCAGTT
The DNA here is from genome assembly GCA_019973955.1 of Trichonephila inaurata madagascariensis. Taxonomy (NCBI): domain Eukaryota; kingdom Metazoa; phylum Arthropoda; class Arachnida; order Araneae; family Nephilidae; genus Trichonephila; species Trichonephila inaurata. The sequence continues at coordinate 258,544 of BMAV01005391.1, forward strand.
CTTGGAGTAATTTTCTGCTTGGGCCTTTCCTTTTTGGAGACAATCATCCGAAATCGTGAAGTGTTCTTAAAATTCTTGAGACACTTGATTTGCCCACATCAACTACCGTAGCTACATCTCTCACAGTTATAGAAGTGTGTTCATTAAGATATCCGACTACTTTCGGAACCGTGATTTTGCAAAAGCGTATAAATGGATAATATTTATGATATATAGTGTGACTTAGATAAGAAAATGTATATAAAATTGTTTTAAGAATAGTATTACAATAAAAAATTATTTAAGTACAATATTTTGACGAAAAAAGAACATAGAATGAACCATTTTTAAAATATTCTCCTTTTGTAAAAAAAGGCATCTATTATAATATTTTGCATGTATATAGCTCAGACCTCTCTACAGAGGCTCGTATAGAATTTTTGAAATATATAACTTAAAAGTGGGTTTATCCATGTTTAACGACAACAGAGGGGAGAAATTTTAAGAAAAAAAACCGCCGATATGTATTTCAATGGGTTGAAGCTCTGAAAACAATGTGAATGTTTCAAAAATCATTGTTGAGTCTCTGTACAAAGGTCTGAGCTATATACAGGAAAAATTTTATTATAATAGTAGCATTTTTCACAAAAGGAGAACATTTTGAAAAAAGGTTATTCTAAGTTAATTTTTTGCCGAAATGTTGTACTTAAATAATTTTTTTTGTCAAAATGTCCTTATATATATAAAATAATTTTTTACATGTTTTCTAATCTATAAGTGACACTAAATTTCACGAAAATGATCCATTTATGCGCTTTTTTAAAATCACGGTTCCGAACGTAGTCGGATACCTTAAGAGCGATTTTTTTAGAATTCTTCCTTGGAATAATATCCATCTCTGAAAAAGCAAACGTACCACGTGTTACGGGGAAAACAAAATTATAACGACCAGCTAGCCACACTCAAAGGATCACGGCTGCACTACTCTAACGTACTAAAACCAATTAAACGGGTAAATCATAGTCAATGTCGATTCGTCACATTATTTCTCGGAAGATACAATAGGTTTGAGGTGGTTCGCGATATAACTGGTAATCACATACCTACCCAGACAAGAAAACAAAATGTTTGTCCCAATTAATTTTAACAGTATAATAAGAGTAATTTAAGGAATCCGACTACTTTTTCGGAACCATGATTTTAAAGAAGCGTATAAATGGATAATTTTCATGATATTTAGTGTCACTTAGATTAGAATACATGTATAAAATTGTTTTAGGGACACACACACAAACATTTTGACCAAAAAAAAAGTATCTTAATACAATATTTCGGCAAAAAATTAACTTAGAATAACCTTTTTTTCGAAATGTTCTCCTTTTGTGAAAAATGCTTCTACTATAATAATATTTTGCCTGTATATAGCTCAGACATCTGTACAAAGGCTCAAATATGATTTTTGAAAAATTCACATTATTACAGAGTTACAACCCATTGAAATAATTATCGGCGTTTTTTTCTTAAAATTTCTTCCCTCTGTTGTCGTAAAATATGAATAAACCCTCTTCTAAGTTATATATTTCAAAAATTGGAGTGGAGCATTTGTACGGAGGTCTGAGTTATGCACGGGTGAAATATTATTGTAAAAGAAGCTTTTTTCACAAAGGGAGAATATTTTGGAAATGGGTCATTTTATGTTTATCCTTTGTCAAAATAGTGTACTTAAATCATTTTTTATTGTAATACTATTCTTAAAACAATTTTGTATACATTTTCTAACCTAAGTGACACTAAATATCATAAATATTATTCATTTATACGCTTGTGCAAAATCACGGTTCCGAGCGTAGTCGGATACCTTAATATAAGTATAGTTGGATTTCCTTTCGATTCTCATTCAGTGACTTCTCAACCCCTACTGCGTTTGTATCCCCCTCCCCCCATTTGAGAACCTAAACATGATCAGCTATACCATCACCTTAACCGACTCAAGGGGGAGATAACGCGACAAGTTTCTATATTATATATGCTATCATTTTTCAAATAAATTCTCTTTCCTCTCGGTTGCACGTGTTTCACTTCCAAATTTTATCAAATATATTACACAAGCAGCGTGCAAAAAACATTTTAACTAAGAAATTTAATTGAGAGATTGCTGATTACATGACAGAAGAGATAAAGTTGAGTGTGCAAATAGAATAAGACAGCACCCACATGTTCCATAATGGCTGATCATAGATAATTTCAAATAAAATATTTCTCTTTTTATTTGAGGTATCCGACTAACCAAAAATCCTGATTTTTTTAAAAATTAGACTAAATTTCTTATGATTCTATTTTATATGGTATTTTATATTAACTTTATGAAAATACCAAGTTTTTTATTTTCCATTCACTAGAACAAAAATTACAAGTGTTTTATTAAAAATAAATGCCGCGTTACTTTACATAAGATGCCAAACTTTAAAATGCGTTTTACTTGAAATGTATCTTTTACGAAAATGTCAAACTGGGACAGCGATTGCTCTCAAAAAGTTTTAAGGATAATTTGATGAGATTTTTTGTGTATGTTCTGTATAACTATAGAAGTGTTTTAAACTTCAGATTTATCAACCACTGTTTTATTTCAAAATTTACAGTTCTTTATGTGAATATAATCACTGTTTTTTAAGCAATTTCATATACACTGCTGGCCACCGTAAATACAACACCCTGAAAGAAGCAGGCAAATAACATGAAATTTACAACATGCATTAGCGGAGGTGAGATATGCAAATGATTAGAATTTCAGCGCAGATACACATCACGCGTGCCTGTGGAGCCACAACAAAGCGCTATTTAAGGCTTGGAGATTTCGACGATGTCAAGTTCGGCAATTGTGTTTTTCTTTGTGGTTTTTTCAAAAAACGATCAGTTATGTCTCGTAGAAAACAGCGATCAGGTATTGATCAAGTATCCGAGTTCGACATAGGAAGGATAGTGGCCTACCGAGATTGTGGATTATTTTTCAGGGAAATCGGTAGCCGTGTTGAACGAAACCAAACAACTGTAATGCAAATATGTGACCGTTGGATGCAGGAGGGTACGACGGAGCAAAGTGGTCGATCGCATCCACCTCAGTGCACCACTTCACATGAGGACAGGCAAATTGTGTGCATGACAGTGATGGATCACTAAATCACATCACGAACCATAGCACAGAACATTAAGTCTGTAACGCATCATTCAGTGTCTGCGCGTATCATTCAACTCCGTTTACAGCAGAGTGGTCTGTCCGCAAGACGTCCATTGCTTGGCCTACCCTTGACGCAGAACTACTGACGTCTCCCTCCCCAATGGTACGATGGAAAAAGGATGTGGGGTGCAGAAAGGAATGAAATTGTCTTTACTGACGAGTCACGCATCTGTCTGCAACCGCACGATGATCGGATTCATGTCTGGAGACACCGTGGAGAGAGGATGCTGAACAGCTACTTTATACACTGCCACACTGGTCCTGTACCGGATATTATGGTATGGGGCGGTATTGGATATCACTCTCGCTTTCCTCTAGTACGCATTGCCGGTACTTTAAACAGCCAGCGCTACATCTCCGAGGTGCTGGAGCCAGTTGTCCTTCTTTAACTTCAGGGCTTGGTCACATCCATATTTCGAGAGGATAATGTGCGACCACACGTGGCACGCTTTGTCCACAAAGATTCTTCGTCAAATACCAGATTGAATTGCTTTCCTGGTTGGATCGCTCTCCAGATCTTTCGCCGATAGAAAACATGTGGTCCATGGTTGCTCAATGATTGACCTAGATTACACCCTCAATTGCCACACCAAATCAACTTTGGCAACGTGTGGAAGCTGTTTGGTCTGCTGTTCCCTAAGAACACGTCCAAAGTCTCTTTGAATCAATGCCGAGGCGTGTGGTAGCGGTGATCTCCAATAATGGCTGCTACTCTGGGTACTGATTCTGGCAGGAACCACACTTCACAGAAGTCTATAAATTTATTCATTCCATACTTGGTTAACATGTTATCTACAAAATAAATTTTGTTGTGCTATCTCTTGTCTTTCTTGGTTTTGCATTTACCGTGGCCAGCTGTGTAATAACTATGATAAAGTGCTCTAGTTGTTGTAAAAAGTAAAATATCTCTTATCCTGAAGGTCATTTCAAAAAGGAATCAAAAAGTAATACATTAAAATGGAAAATTTGAGAATTTGTTAATTTACTATTTGTACAGAGTGGGCCCCGTTTATGTAATTTTTTGTCAATTTTTACCCATTTTCCCTTTAAGTAGTAATAATTTATTTTTATCGTCTTAATTTTAGAATACATCTTTCGAAATGTATTCAATAAATCTAAAACCACAAAAAATCTCCATATCCCCATTTTTTAAAAAAAAAAAAAAAAAACGTTGTCGCAAGTTGTCGGATACTTCAACTCAAATTAGAAAATGTAAAAAGCTTGCTGAGTAATTTAATAATTAAGTGTTTAGTGAATTTTTAGTCAAAGCGGAAATTTTTAAAAAGAGTTAAATTAAAATTTAATTAAGGAAATTCAAGTATATATATTTAAAAATATCTGAGTATATAATTGTATGTTGCAGAAGCAATATATTTTTTTTACATGAAGACAAACTTTAGAAGCTAAGAGATGGTAAGGTGTCCAAAAAGTTCACCGCACTTTCAAATATTAACTATAAGAAAACAAAACAAATTAAGGTATCCGACTACTTGCGACAACTTTTTTTTGAAAAAATGGAGATAGGGGGACTTTTTTGTGATTTTTAGATTTATTTAGTATATTTTATTGAAAAATATCTTAAAAATGAAAAAAAAAAAAAAATTATATTATTATTAAAAGGCGAAAAAAACTGGTGAAAAAGCGCAAAAAATTATACATAAACAGGGCCCTCTCTGTACAAAATTTTTTTTTAACAAATTATTAATTTTCAACTTTAATGTGTTACTTTGTTATTCATGTTTGAAATGTCCTTCAGAATAATAGATATTTTAATTTTTACAAAAGCTAAAGAACTCTATCTTAGTTACTACGAAATTGCTTAAAAAACAGTGATTATATTCACATAAGAGACTGTAAATTTTGAAATAAAACAGTGATTGATAAATCTGAAAAAAAATCACTTCTACTGTTATACTATACGTTCACAAGAAATTTCAGCGAATTATTTTTAAAACTTTTTGAGCAATCGCTGTCCCCGTTTGAGCTTTTCGATAAATAACTCATTTCGAGTAAAATGCATTTTAAAGTTTGAAATCTTTTGTAAAGTTGTGTGGCATCTTCTTTTATTAAAACACTTGTAGTTTTTACTCTAGTGGATGGAAAATAAAAAGCTTGATATTTTTATTAACCTAATAAGATGGTCTATAAAAACAAAATCATAAAAAAATTTGCCAATTTTTGAAAGAAATCATAATTTTAGGGTAGTCGGATATCTTAAAGTATTAACTTACGGTTATTTTTGTTCCCCAAAGAAAATTTAAAAGTTGTTTTTTACAATAATTAACAGTATGATTTCACTGTGCGCATCTCTTCGAGTCTGTACGAGATTTCTTGTGTCGTTCTATGAAGCATTGCATGATCAACAACCTCAATGGCTGCTATAAATCGACTTTTCGTTACATCAATGCGAATAATTTAAGATTGATAAACAATGTTTTTTCCCATAGCTTTAAAAGACGAAGTTCAAGTGTGTTATATCTAGAGATCTGGGCGGCCACGGTATTAGAAATCATCTTCCCATCCTTCGCCAGAGAACTTTTTCATCGTTTCCAGCTCCAGTCTGGTGGTGCCCTGTTTACGCTATACATGTGTTGCAGATTTAAATTTGATGAACCATGCAACAACTTGCGCTTGCTCTTGGGGTAAAGCAATTTTGGAATGAGAATGGAGAATAACGGGGACGTTGCGCTATCCAGTTGGCATTTTATTAAACATAAACTTTAATCTTTTCTTTATGTACCATAAAAAACCGTAAATAAACATCTTTGTTTATTTTTAACTCATTTTTAAATACTTTTAAAGCCCCCTATATTTAGAAACTGCTATTTTGATTAATTAAATACAAGTGAATTGAAAGAAAAGGGTAAAATACATATCCATCTTTATTTTCAAATCATTATCTTTGAACTTTTAAAATATATTTATCATTATATACGATAGAAGTAATGGTTGTTTTTACGAGCTTCAATATCAGTATCATTTGAATGTACTGCATTATTGTATTGCTTTCACCTTAAACCTAACCTTATGGGGGAATAATACAAGATACTTAACATAATGGGGCTCAGGTAGTGGTATGGTCATTTCTCTGACTAAATTGTGCTACACTATGTGTCCACCACCTCTACCTTTACACACACATACGCCCACGCGTGCATATATAAGGTAAACAGAAAAGCTCTGTTGATTTCTAGCTATGGGAAAAAATATGTTTTTGTGCGTACAATAATCTTGTTCATCAAAATATTCATCCTGTTATTGAACAGCTCTTTTAAAGCTGAAAACTAGTTTTATAAATTCCATTTTCCTAAAACTGTTTATTTCTATTTTCGAAAAATGTCAACAACTTTCTTTTAAGTTGTTTTTCATTATCTAAGTGTTTCCGTAGCATATGATTATCCAAAAATAAGTCACAACTGGATGATGAAAAAAATAAAAAAAGTTAGGGGAGGATCTCTTAACCTAAATACATAATTTTTATTCTCATTTCTGTTATATATAGTAGTGCATTAACCCTTTTGCTTTATTCCCACTTCTTTGTGTGTGTGTGTAATTATTTTCATTTTGTTTTGTTATTTACTTTGAAAATGTCTGCAAGTTATTGACGTGGCTGGCGTGTCATGAGTTTAAGTCTTAAACCGCTGAACGCCTACTATGTAGAGGGTGATGTACGTTAAATTTGTCGTTGCTCAAACGCCCTCCCATTGGTGCGGTGGGGAAGTTAGGAAAGGAGATGCTAGCTCAAGTGTCGTCCTCGACACTTGACGGTGGCTCAAAATTATGCAGTCTGTTGCCAATGTCCCTTAAGGGTGGCTATAATATAGCTCTCAATCACGCAAGCTATTGATACATTAGACATGAATTAGTTTCAATAATTGCTTAACTTTTTTTTCGATATTCAAATTTGATGGGCCTTTTGGCTTTGTATTATCTTCTAGTAAATCCGAAGAAGAAGAGTTTTAATTAATTTCTGGGTTGTTTTCGTTGTAAGTGTCTTTTCTCAAATTGCAGTATAATTTTTTTGCAGTTTTTGTAGTATTTGAATATGCTGCATTATTAAATTGCTTCCATCCTAAACTTATCCCAGCTGTCCTAGCCTGGTGCTCCCCACACTTTTCGTTGCTCCCTCA
>BMAV01005393.1:0-33689 GCA_019973955.1 Trichonephila inaurata madagascariensis
TTTATACGCACAAAATTTTATGTTGAAAAAAAATATTTTAGTATTACGAAAAAAAATATTTGTATCGGTAGATTAGTATTTGATTGCTTTAAGTTAGCTAAAGATGATTAATTGAAATTCTACAATTTTTTATAGTAATGATACCCGCGTATTTCACTTTATGGAACACTGTAATATTTTGTGTATTGAATAAAAGTTGTAATATCGCTTGGCTCACTTTTAATCAATGTCATTAGCAACTTTTTTTAATGTTTTAGCCTTATAAAATATATATAAATCTTGTAAAGAAAATTTGATTACCTGATTACAAAATATATATAATTTCTAAGTTTATATATAAAGTGTAATGTCAGTCAGAAAAAACCTGGAATGTGTTTCAAACCCTCCCTCCCCCCGGATAGATGAGAAACTTAACCGAATGTGAATTTACAATTTGACCACCGCTTCCATGGAATTATAAAATTCTGATTTCAAAAATTTAACAGATTTTCAGAAAAAAATATCTATTTTTAAAAAATCTGAAACTAGCCGCGATGGTTCTTCATTAAAATTTGCAATATTTTAAAATAGTTTCAAGTCTTATAACTGGATTTTCTCTTGCTTGTATTATTTAATGAAAATAATGAGTAACAAAATGTTACTTAAAAACATTTGGGAATAAATTTTGTCATTTACTTAGTTAAGAAATAAAGAAGAAACTTCAGGGAAAACTTTGTATCAGAAATTTTATTCGCTTAGGATTAAGAGCAAAAGACAGCAAAGTTTCTAAACGTAATTAAAACAAGATAATTTGATTTCTTGCTACTTAAGTTTTAAAGTCTTTGAATGTCACAATTTATAAGACGGTAAAATAAAAGGGAAATTTAGAATTTTATTAAAACTCGGTGTGAAAATACTCGAATGTTCAGAATGTTATTATTATTTATAAGTCAAAAAATAAAAGTCAAATATTTAGATTTATTAAATTTCAAACTTAATTAAATATTTTCTTTTGAATCGAATTTAAATATTTTTTCAGTTTCCCCATGTTAAGGGATCCGACTACGTTCGAAACCATGATTTTGGTGGGGCGTAAAAATGGATATTTATGAAATTTAGTGTCACTTAGATTAGAAAATGTATCTAAAGTTGTTTTAAGAATATTGTTGCAATAAAAAAATTATTTAAGAACACTATTTTGACAAAAAATAAACATAGAATGACCAGTTTTCAAATTATTCTCCTTTTGTGAAAAATGCTTCTATTATAATAATATTTTGCCTGTATATAGCTCAGACCTCTGTATAGAAGCTCGACTAGAATTTTTTAAATATATAACTTAGAAGTGGGTTTATCCATGTTTTTTCGACAAAGGGGAGAAATTTTAAAAAAAAACGCCGATAATTATTTCAATGGGTTGTAACCTGAAAATAATGTGAAATTTTTCAAAACTCATAGTTGAGCCTCTGTACAGAGGTCTGAGCTATATACAGACAAAATATTATTATAATAGAAGCATTTTCACAAAAGGGAGAACTTTTGAAAAGGTTATTCTAATTTAAATTTTTTTGCCGAAATATTGTATTTAAATAATTTTTTCTGTCAAAATGTCCTTAAAACAAATTTATACATGCCTTCTAATCTAAGTGACACTAAATATCATGAAAATTATCCATTTATGCGCTTTTTTAAAATCCCAGTTCCGAACGTAGTCGGATACCTTAAGTATTTTAGAAAAACTTCGATATTTAAATTTCATAATTTTCGATAATATGTAACTTGAAGTTAACATACTCACAGCAATCGTAGGGATCACAGATTTCTATTTTAAGACTAGTGTTACTGAATTTAACAAATATTTACCATTCAAGTTTGAAAATACTCAGGAATTTCAATTGAAATTATTACCATTTTGGGAAGTACTTATTTTTGAAGGAAATCACCAAATTCCAATTATTTTCAACTAAACTGTACAGTCCAAAATAACTTTTAACTCGTTTCTTTTAACGACGAATTAAATTTCTTTTATAGGATTAACTATTGCAAAAAAGATAAAGACCATTAGTCATAATTGTAACATAATTATTGTTCTTTCTTATAATCAGTTTTATTTTTATAAAAACTTTTTTACTTTTACGAGTCCACGTAAATTTAAAATTGTTTCTGTCAAAAAGTTGTGAATTTAATATATTTGTTTTATTCATATTTCTTCTTTATTTTGCTAGTACTTTGCTAAATTACGTACGAAAAAAATAAATTTAGTGAAATTATTCTGAAATGCAAACAAGAGAGATGGACCTTTAGATAATCCAAATTTATCACTTTAATCGGTTATTTCTTCCACCAGAAGAATTTTTTTCCTGCACTTGAAAAATCTCTGACATTTTTATTGCTCCTGATAATGATACCTATGGTTAACAGCTCTTTTTTTAATAAAGTCTTTCTACTGCTAAATAATGTTCTTCTAGGCAAAAATATCTTCTTTATTTTTTCTTCTCTAAATTACTAGATTCATCAGAAAAATCCAAAAAAAAATGTTTAGGTTATCATTTTAAATGTTTAAAAGTACTTGTTTTTGCATCATAGTATGAATTAAATGCGTAATAAAAGTAAAACCTTATGTTTGGGCTATTTTCTAACATTGCTTCCTGAAATCGTCGATTGAAAAGAATGAATAAAAAAATCTTAATTACGTTGGAAATTTTCAGGTTTTATCAATCAACAGTGCTCAATAGCCACTGTTAATTGATAATTTTATTTTTCTCTATTATACACGAAAAATAAAGGTTTTAATTCTTTTAAAATGTATTTTAAAGTTCCTTCCTTATCTAAATAGTTTGGGGATTCAATGAAAGTTATTTGTAAAGAAATTTCGTATTTAAAAATTTATACAAAATTATTCGTTTATTTAAAATGTATATTTCTAGGGAGAAATTCATTTATAAAATAATAAAACAAATACACTTAACTCATGCATTCATAGTACATGAAATCTGAATTAAAAGATTAAAGATGTAATAAGCTATGAAAAAAAACAAGAAAATTTAAAACAGATGCACACATACCCAAAAATTTCACATGTAACTAATTTAGTATAGTATTCCTAATAAACTAATCGCTCAACATAACAAAAATAAGTAAATTTTTAACATCATGATTAATCCTTTGAATTTTTGACATGTCTGATAAATCAAACATGTCAAGAATTCAAGCATTTATACGTTAGATGAATTTGAGTTTTAGTTCAGGCTGGTATATTTTATTTTCTTTCTTTTTTGATGACCGTATATTTCCGAGTATAAGTCAATTCGTATATAAGCCGAAAATGCGGTACTTTTTTTTCAATTAACCCAAAGCTTCAAATGTATATATAAGCTCAATATTGAAAAATATCTTGGAATTTTCAAACATGTTGCCACGATGGTGAAAATGTTTTCAATTGAATATTTTCCGTTGAAATTCCTGTAAAGTAAAACGCCAGACGCCAAAGACGATAGTTTTATTTCTGGTAACCCTATCTGAAACTCAGTTTTGTTCATTCATTTGTTATCTTGTACTCTACTTGCTAGTTATACTTCCCGTGCCCTTTCAGTTTCTTTGGAAAATGAATGGGAGATATTCTTATACGATACATGATCATCAACCAATATTTTATACCCTAGAGAAAAACTTGCTGCATGGTATAATCATAATCATATACATTCAAATATTCCTATAAGTGAATGTGATTCTTAAAAGAACTATTCAAAAACTCGAATTCTGACACTGGCTTTATTTTTTATTTTATTTTATTTTTATTTTTTATTTTAGAATTAGAGTTCTATTCAAAACACTAAAAAAATCAAAATAAAATCGTTTGCATTTTTCTATTCAATGTTTTCTTGTGAGATTAGCGTATTCTTATGCAAATTAACTTTAAAAAAAATCTATGGCTTAAACATTGAAATATAGGGTATTGTGAAATTTTTTATATTCTTATCCTTACTTAAATTTCTTGAAAATTTTTATTGAATTGATTTCTGGTTTAAAATTTATCTAAAGTTTGCTCTATATTCCAGTTGGATTTGATTATAGCAATCTTAACAACCCATTTCATGAATTTCATTCGGACTGCGGTAGCCCAGTGGTCAAGGTATCGGATCATGGCAGTCATCTCATGAGTTCGAGCCCATTACCACTAAAGTCCCTCCGTGTAGGGCAGCGATGCACGTGAAATCTGTGAGAACTGAAACGTCCTCCCGTTGGTGTGGTAGTTAGGAGAGGGGGATGCCAGGTCAGGTGTCATCCACGTCACTTGGCCATGGTTCAAAATTACGAGGTCCATCGCCAAAAGCCCTCGTGTAGCTGAACAGTGCGACGTTAATATTCACTCACTCACTCATGTGAGTTCCATTAAAAACTGAACTTAAAATACATATGGATATATTTTTACTTTTCATTTCCCACTAAAGAAAATATTTAAGTTGACAACCCTGATTTATTAAAAGCATATAAATGGATTTTTTTTTATATTTAGAGTTATTTGAATTAGACTATTCCGTATTAAATTGTTTTAAAACTATTAGAAAAATTATTTAAATGCAATTTTTTGTCGATAAATGAAGATGAAAAATGCGGCATATTTTCAGGACATTCTCCATTAAAAAAAATAATCCTTTAATAATAATAACAATAATAATATGCCTATATATAGCTAAGATTCTGTACAGAGTTCAAACTAAGGATTTTTGACATATATAATTTAGAAGTGGATTTATTCATATTTTAATATATCAGAGAAGAGAAATTTTAACAAAAACCGGTTGTTATTTCAATAGATAGAACTCTGAAAATAATGTGCTTTTTCAAAAATCCTAGTTCAGGCATTTTAAAGAAGGTTAAGTATATATAGGTAAAAAATAGAAATAAAGAACCATTTTCCATAAAAGCATAATGTTATGAAAATATGTCAATCTTCATTTTATTTTGCCAAAAAACTGCATTTAATCAATTTTTTTCTTGTTGTAATAAGCTTAAAACAATTTTATATATGTATATATTTTAATTTAAATGACTCTAAATATCAAAAAAGTATTCAATTATATATATATATATATATATATATATGCTTTTTCGCTTCCGAATGCAGTCAGTCACCTTAAAGTTTTGAAAAATCTCATCTGTTGTTTCGTTTTAAAAAAACGATTATTAATAATGAATCCAATGTCTTTTTATTTCGAGTTCTACGAATTTTTCCTTTCACAGATTTAATTGCACGAACATTTGCAGTCAGTTCATCATACTGCAATGTTTTCTTCTGTTGATGAACTCTACTGCCAAGACAACCATGCACGCGGTGTTCAACAAAAACCAAACGTGCCAATACGCATCTAATATCAATTCTTTTCCCCAGCTTTCAAATGGTTTCTTTTTTCCCTATAATCCAAAATCATTTTATGTATATACTTTTTTTTCTTTTTTTGTTTCAAATCGCATTTGTAACTGATTGTGATCGTTACAGCGATTGCAACTCAGTCACCGTGGACGCTCGTTCCCTTTAGTGACCGTTTCAAGCTTTTGTTTGAAGAAACTTCAGTCTGGTAGCTAAGCTACGATTTGTGTTTCTTTTTCAGTATTTTCCGGTTCGTCGCACGTTTCTCATCATTAGCGCTCAATTCGGAGCAGGTTGGAGCCTATCACTGCATCATTGGGCTCTTGTTCTATTTCATTTTAGCATCATTAAATTGAATGGGGAGGAATATCATATCTGGGAGTTCTTTTGGAAACTCTAACTCGTTTATGATGTGAACGGATGAAAAGTTAGGTAGCAAGTTTGAACGGATAGAAATCAGTATATAAAAAAAATATCAGTGCTCTTATAAAAATTTCAGAAAGTTAATTAATGAAGTAAAGATCTCTTTGTTGTATTATTAATTCCTTTTTCTGGGGAAACCAGGTGGTCAGAACATTATGAAATTAAATGTTAACTGGTAAAAAAAAAACATCAATGCTAGCCAAAACAGATTTGAAAAAAATTGTAAAAAGCAATATCTAAAAAAAAAACTCTCTATGCTATGGCCTAAGACATAAGTCAAATACTTGTTTTTTAAAAAGCAATAAATTGTTTGTACTCTTGAGATTTATTTCGTCATAAAAAATATTCCTCCTCCCCTTCCAAAAAAAAAAAGGATTTAAAAGATAATTTAAATAAAATGATGTATTCATTAACACAAAACAAACATTTTTTTACGACTTGTTTCGCAACCACAACAAAAAAACTTTCTTTTTTTTAAATCTTCAACAACAAAAAAAAAAAAGAAGAAAAAGAAAGAAAATGTGTTTTTTTTTTAAATATAAACCAGTGAGAGAGATTAAGATAAGTAATAGGATTACGATAAAAAAAGTAAGAAATTGTTTAAATAAGGATGGGTTGCATAGGAAAAAAACTAGCGTAAAATATATTTTGTGATTATTATTAGAGATATTTAACGAAAAGTAATACATTGATGAGAGTGAAACTACGATTAAAATAAATCTTCAACTAGCGTCAGTTACAAAGTTTTCTTAAATAGTTCGGCTCAGAGGCTTGAGGTTGCGTGCCCGCTTCACAAGTCCAAGACTGTGGGTTCGTTCCCGGCTGGAATCGACAGATTTTCTGGATGTGAAAATCGTAGGCACGTATGTCATATGATTATGTGGCATGTAAAAGATCCCTCGAGTATCAATTTCTCTCTGGTACTCTCGGCAAAGATAAATCACGGCAGTATTTAGCAACCGGTGAGAGCTTGAATTAAAATAAATTAAGGCATTGAAATTTGGTAGCGAGAGCAGTCACTAGATGGTGCCACCATGAAATGACCTTCACATTTGGGGACTTGTCGTGTCTGCAAAGGCTTAGTTGCCAATATGCAGTCTATTCGGGTAGAAAATTTCAAAAATGTATTGTAAAATAACTTTATTTTATCCCATTCTTTTATCATCTCTTCTGAGTTCGTGATACCCCTGCCCGGGGGTATCATCTCTTCACCCACGCGACCTATATTTGTAGGGATAAATGATTGACCACTCGAACCTTCCATAATAAATCTAGCTTATTATTATCTCAATATATATTAAGCAATGCAACACAAGTCTTACTTAGAGGAAAACAATCAGGAGTGATATGACGTAATTAAAAATTCTTAGTAAATAGCGCATTAAATCCTACTCACTATCTTATGATAAATTAACCTCCCCATCTTTATCTATAGCCGATTCCTTATACTAACTAGAGTCCGCTCTATAATTAAGCTTTAATAATCAATCGCTTACCGATATCACACGACGATCAGCAACCAAGCTTTATATCCTCCTCTTGTACTTTATTCCTTTAATATTAATCTTCTATATATTATTATTATCAGACTTGATCCAGCTTCTATGCAACTTTCTGGCTTCTAACCTACTTCTATATGGTTCCTGTAATACTCTCCGGCCTCCAGCCGACTTCTTCGAGAATGCAAAAGCTCCAATATATATAATCATTCACTAATCTGCATATCGCGGTTTTCTTCTTGAGAAGGTCGGATTGAAATGCCACTCTGGTTCCAAAGATTCTCCAAGAGGATTAGTGAAAAGCGCGATAAAGCCCCGTCACAAGCTGACGAAACTAAGTTTATATAATTGATTAAAGAGGTACAGGGGTTTCCAATACTGTTAATTTAATCGATTATTTTGTATAATATTTCTAATTAGTTCACAGACAAATAATTATAATGAGTTAAAAATACATCACGCAAGGAAAAATGTAACATTTCATGTAAAATCCGATAGATGATGCCAAGACCCAAAAAATATTAAATTTTGTGTATCTCACTAAAGAAGGATAATCAGTTAGATCAATAATATACTACATGAATATCTTGATAAAGTATCTAATATATTCATTTTTATAAATATAATATCTTTGGAAAACATCTTGCGATATTTTAATTAAAGGGCACTATTAAAAACTCATTAAACATTTTTTCATGAAAATATTTTATTTTTGGCATCATTTGATTTCATATATATAAATCCCTTTCTCCCCCATTTTGCAGCAAGATTTATACAATGTAACAAAACCATCATTAAATATAAATTAGAAATGTGGGGTTAATGTTTATTTAACTTCATTATATACTATAAAACGCTTAGTTATAAAATAAGTAAATCATTGAATAAAGTTGTATAAATTGTATAAAATTCCATTTTTCTGAAACTCTGTTCTGTATGACAATAACTATTCGTAAAAGATAAATAGTGAATAAGAAAATCTATGAAGACAATTATCTACTATTCTACCACATGTTAGTATAATAAAATATCATTTTTATTAAAGTATGGTAGCATAGCAAAAGTTTTTCCAAAACATTTTTAAATACATTTGACGATCTTATATATACACTATACCAGGGATGTCGAACCAGTGGCACGCGTGCCATTGATGGCACGGAACACAATATTTTTGGCACGTCAGTGAACAAAATTGTTTGCATTTTATTTTTTAAAATTTCAAAGTTCACTATAAAGTATTACAAACAAACGCGAGTGATCGTGGAGCACACTCGTTTGTTATTGTATTGCCATATTTGCATTGTAAACTACAACTGCTTATGATGTAAAGTTTGTTTACGCATGCATAGCACAGTCATTTTCATCGACACAACTGTGTTTTAAAGTTTACCTGTGTTATATTTACAATTTTTAAATGTTGTTTAACATGGCTAGTTCAGCAAAAGAACTAAAAGTTCAGGATGGTAAGTGTAACAGAGAATTTCAAATTTGGTGGACCGAAAAACATGGCATTATTAGTAAAGTCGACAAAGTGGTATGTGTCTTATGTTCTGGAATAGTTGTGTTCAGAACATCGTCTATAAAACGATATTTTGAAACAAATCACAAACCCTCTTGTCAAAAAAGTGCAACCACAGCAAAATAATTAATTGCTAAGAAACCGTTTGGCAGATGACTTCAAATTCGGCATGTAATCCACAAAAAGTAACATCTTACAGTTCTAATGTAAGTTATTTGTCATCCTATCATTCAACAACAGAAGTCACACTAATGTTGCTTTAATTTGAATTACACGAATAACTAAAACATTTATAACCATACAACGCACACACACACAAAATATTTTTTTCGTTGTGTTATTCGTATTTAGTTTTATTATTTTCCCAATAATCACAAATCAAAATTATTTGACGGCACATCTTTACGTCATTAGACACTTCTTCGGAAAAAATGGCAATTGATCCATAAAGGTTCGCCATCCCTGCACTATACAGTTCGAATTAATTGGGACAAACGGAAAAGACGATTTTTTCTAAAACCTTAACTTTTAATCATTACATATCTCAAGACGACTGAAAAATCTCTGTATTAGTACGAAGTATGTCTCCTTTTAGCAGAAATGCCCTCTTGAACACGTTTTGGCATTAACTCCACTAGTGTAGCACGCATGTTCTTTTTACCATCGAGGAACTACACTTGTTTATCATGTTTTCTGTTGTCGTGAAATTCATATAGCTAAAAGATTCTTTAGAAAACGCCATAATTTTTCAACTGGATTTAGAGATCTGGTGAATTACCAGGCCAAATAAGCGCTTGTATTTTATTTTCCCGCATAAAATCTGGATTGATATCGAATTGTGACAAAGAATCAAGTTCTGTGTAAATGTTCAGTCAAATTTTATCATGAATTGAAAATCCTTCTGAATAATATTTTTATGTATTTGATAGAATTCATCATGCCTTTAAGAGAAATTAAATTTCCAGTGTCATTAGTTGTGAAAAAACCCAAAACACCTCTTCAGAAAGGTTTTGTGACGGGATTTCATGGCGTTTTCATATAACAGTCCTCTTAGGTTCTTTGGGGCCAGAATGGCTATTCTTTCCAACCAACTCGAGAAGAAGAACGTGATTATACAAATTAGGAATCATATATATAATAGAAGTTTAGCGTGCGCGGTGTGGCTATGTGAGGTTTATGTCTTAAGTGTGGAAATGATTGAGATAGCGTTTAGAAGAATACCAAGTCCGAGAAATAACCTACCCGTACCTGTATATCCAAGCTAAAAGTGGATACGAAACCACAAGGATTAGAGCCGGATAAAAGTCATGCCAGTTAGGACAAAGAATTTAGCTGCTTACCTAGGATATAGCGGTTAGCGACTTTGGTTAAGCTATAAGGAAAGTGCGTGCTTTAGTAAGATTAGAATTAATCTGTAAAGTTAGATATAGTGGTCAATTACGCGATTATTTGGTAATACGAGTTGTGTCTTCTCATTCCAGATCTGCTTACTTTGATTATTATTATTGTTGTGTATTGTAATGAAGTTAAGATCTTAATAAACAGATATTAAGATGAACGATTTGCGTGATTCTTCGTCCTTCCCTACAAAAACAGGTCGCGTAGATAATAGAGAACAGGGGCACCCACGGGCAGGTGCCTCACAGTGTTTTGTAGTCTGTTGGATATGATCTGGTAACAGAGTTTCATCTTCACTTTATCTTACTGTTCTTAATTTGTATACCAGCGCAAACAATCACTGAAAATTACCTGCTTCCAGTCGTTAACAATCCGAGATCGATATTTTTCGACCCATACTAAATGTTTTCTCGTCATTTTCTGAGTTAGAAATTTTTTTATCTTCCAGCTTGTTGCCTTACGACCAACTTCCAGAGGCTTTTGCGTACAAATGAGATATTCACTTCAACACTATACTCTATTAAATCTTTTTGAAGGTCTATGCTTGTTTTTTTCGAATTTATGTTGCAATTTCTTATTAGAATTTTACCTGTTCTTTTGGAGTAGTTTTCCGTCTGCTCCCCACATTTTCCTTTTCTTTTTAAAGAGATGTTCCAGAATCTTGAAATGCTCTTAAAATTCTTGAAACACTTGATTTGCCCGCACCAACTGTCGTAGCTATATCTCTCACAGTCATAGAAGCGTGTTCGTTAGAGTGGTTATTTTAGAACGCTTCCTCGGAGTATTATCCATCTTTGAAAAAGCAAAAGTAATACGTGTTACACGGAACGCAAAATTATAACTATCAGCTGTTGCACTGAAATGGCCACAACTGAACTACCTATGCACTAAAACCAGTCAAAAGAGTAAATTATAGTCAAAATCGAACCGTCACACTACCTCTAGGCAGATACAACCGATTTGTGGCAGCTCGGGACATCACTGGTCATCACATACTAACTCAAACAAGAAAAATATGTTTGTCCCAATCAATTCGAACCGTATTATATATATATATATATATATATATATATATAGCTAAAGATGTATGCGAAATCAGCGACAAAAATATAATTTTCATATCTTAAGAATATTGCTTTACAGAATATATCTTTGTATATATGCCACGTAGGAATAACATGCGGTTTTTCAAATTTTGCTGTTGAATATTTTTATTTTCTACCATGTATTCTTTTTCAAATGAAACATAGACTCTGGAATCTAAGGAATTGCAGACATTTCATTAGTAAAAAACACTATTGCAGTCACGAAGTATAATAATGGTACTTCAAAACAGAATACATATAATAACCACCATTTTAAAGGCAATTGTTCTAACGTAGTGCAAACTTTTCCATTTTCTTTCTTGAGGAAAGACAAAGGCTGCAACATCATGCACCACTTTATTACAAGTGAAACGTTGGACTTTCAAGGCTTTTTTTTAAACGACTTAATATGTATTATCGCGAAGTGATAGATCTGGACTGTAAGTCGGAGGATCCGACTTGTCTCGGTGGAAACTAATTATTGTTTGATTATTGAGGATTTTATATAACTATACTCAAATAAAAAAAATCGAGCTCAAATGTTTTAAAATCAGTGCTCAATTTCTTAAATTGAAATAGCTCTCGTGATACTTCGAAGTGTGACGTGTTCTTTTTCTACTGTTTTCCTTTGTGATAAATGCTTGATAAATAGAAATAAATCAAATAAAACCAAATAGATAACTTTCCTAACCATGAATTATAGTAATCGGTACAGAAACTTATCTTAACAAATCTGCCCGCCCATGATTAACTGTGCTGTCTACATCTTGGACATCTTCTATGTTCAATGTATTTATTGTTCTTAGATTATCGTTCTAAGATTAGAAAGTATTTAACATTTTCTACTCGATATTACTTCCATTGTATAGGGAAAAAAGAATTCATAAATTTTTAAAGTAGTTTAAAAGGTAGTAATCTAAGAAATAACTTACTCACTAATATTCAAGCACATTTTATCGAAGTTACTAAACTACGGCATATTTCAAACACAATTAACGTAATATGATTTTACAGCTTAAAAGGGTTTCCACCTCTGCTTTAAAGGTCAATCTATTTCATTAGTAGTCTTGAAAGGTTGTGAAATTAATCAACGCTTAAGAATTCTTTTCCCAAATGTTAAGTATATTTTTCCTACAAGACTTTACAAAGGAAATTATCTCATGCAGTTATGTTTCATGAAAGTAATTGAGATATTTTAAAGGATTAAGAATGATGATTTCTGTTTTAAGCCAATAATTAAAATATGTTAATCTACTATCACGTTAAGTGAGCAATTTCAGAATGATGCATTTGCCACAGCAGATGAAAAGATCTTTCCTTGTAAATGTCATGAAAGTTGTAACAATATTGTAGGATTTAATCTCTAAACAATCCAGTCATGACTGTGAATTGGCAATAGAGCTACAGGTTGTATTCTATTAATGAGAGTATATGTATGACATAATCGTAGCCATTGGTAATGATTATTGTAACGATGATCACATTTTAGATGGTTGATGTAATATTGATGGTATTGACAAGGCAGTCTTGTTGAATGGTAAATCCTGTTTAATGTACATGTGGACACACACAAACATACACATCTTAAACAAGACTTAACACAGAAAATACACAGCGCAAAAAAGACATGCACGCGTACTACATTGCGACGAGACAAAAGAGATATTCGGTCTTTTATATGAAGCTGCAGCAGGAAGTCGTGGAATCCACGTGATTTCCGTGGACGGCGCCTATGATTGGTGGAAAGATATCGTTCGATAGATTCCAATACAATCTTACTTTTAAAAACGCAAGCTGTTAATTTTCAAAAGATACGGTTACGATTATCCCGCTATGCAGGTAGGCAATAATTAATTATTTACATTAGAGTCCTGAAGGCCAGGACCATTACAAATTGAAAAGTTGTTTGGATGAAATTTAAGAGAATTATTACATATATATTCCTGTTGAAGAAACATATGAAGTTCCTCAAACTTTGCAATTTAAAAATGTGATCGATTCATGTAGGAAAAAAAACGCTACTTATCTACATCGTATTTTTTCTTCTTAATTTTTTCTTAAAATAACTGGTGTAAGATATAGTGCTATTGATATTGCAAAAGTACTTAAGGAAGCTGTTTAAAGGGGCATTGTGTGCTTCATTTTTCTATTCTGATGACCGAAGGATTAGTACGGCCACTGAAAGACTTGCTATTGTATTAATCTTGTTTACAGAAAAAGGTCTTTTTGAGAAAGTATTCTATAGAGTCCACAAGTGTTTCTCTCGCCTCCTCCGTAGAAGAAATCGAAGATATTCAGATCTGTTCAAGATTGAGGTTCACTGCAGCCAATATTTTCTGGGAATATTTTATGTGTGAAAATGCTGGCAGAGTTAAAAAAAAATGATATACCGAGAAATCACGCATAAAACCTCGTATCCCGCTGTTTCAACTGCCAATTATCTTTGAGTATTGTGTCTCTGGAATTATTAATGGATTATGTGTGATCCTTGGCAATATATTAAATGTTGTTCGTCTCACTGGTGTACAATCCTTTTATTATAATTTTTTTCACGAAGATTTGTGGAAACTTTCTGTAAGTGCACATTGCATAGTACTAAGAGTAAAAAGTAAAGAAGCAATATCAAATATGAAATAAGTACTATGGGCTAAATTCATGTGGGTCATAGTTACATGATAACTGCAATCACATATATCCGGACAATTGGTTCATAAATTAATAGGAAGCTATACTCACATGATAAATACTAGCACATGTTCCCAATCTATCAATTCATACACTTCACTGTTGCCAACTTTTGTTTTACAGAAACCTTCTTTTATAAAATACATATTGTGACAATAGAAACAGTGCACATAAGTAAACAAAATACATTTTATTTAGAAGTACACGCATAATATAAGATTTCTTTTTTTTTTCATTAAGAAAATTTTGCTTGAAGAATCTTAATTATTAAGTATATTTTTTCTATTATCAAATCTGAAATTTTATCTAAATTTTACAAGAACAACAAATATAAGTCTGAATTCTGTTTCGAATCCTCTGGAGAACATGTGATTGCATTTATCATGTGACCGTCATGAATTTAGATCATTGTATCATTCAAATGTGATACGAACTTTTTTTTCATCAATGTGGAAAAATTCAAAGATAATTAATATAATTCATATATCTGATAGAAAACTGTAAATCTACCAACATTTTTCGGAGTATTATTCGTGCTCCGAAATTCAAAATCTACTTTAAAAAGCTTATTTCTCTACTTCCTTGACTTGGTCTATTAAAAAAAATTACACATCAGAATTCGAAATATTTTTCCATTATAGCAAAGAAATGTTCCTTTTATCCCAATACACTGTAACTTGAGAGCAAAACAGAACAACATCTTAAAAATAAGCATTCTACATTCATTTCCCTATATTTTTGAAAAACTATATTAAAAAATAATTATGTAATTGGATTAAAGCAAGTTAAACCTAACTTAATATTCTACATTAAATACAGGAACATTATCTTATCTTAGTTTGCCAAATCTGTGACTTTTTTCCTAATTATTTAAAAGATAAACCCAAAATGATTTAATTGGATTCGTAATAAAATTGTTTCAGGTAAGATATCCCTAGCCCCTTTTCTTAAATCAGCATTAACCGAATTCCAATAACCATAACGTTTTAATGTTATCGTTAAAGGATATTAGAAAGTCATAAAATAACTAAAGCAGCTTCATTTTCTCCAATCGCAAATATTTGATTTCAAATTACGGATGATCTACATAATGGCAGTTTGCCCCACGCACGTTTCTATTCAAATATTGATTTTCGTTCGAAACTTAGTTTCACCGCTTACGGTCTTCATGTTTAAATTACTTTTAATCTTTGTTTCTCTCAAGATTTATGTAAGGGAATGAAATGGCTCATTATTACTTTTAAAAGTTAAGATTCTTTTGTTAGATTCTCAAATAACAAGACAAAGTTATAAGTTTTGAAAGAAGTAGTTTTGTTTGTTAAGCCTAAAGCGAATATTTTGGGACTGATATTACTTTAAAAAGGCTTCAGGTGGAAAATGTATATTATTTTTCACGGAATCATTGATAAAATTTTTTATTTGTATTCAAATGACTTTAAGCGTTTGATGGTTGGTGAGTCATAAATTTGATTTCGGATACCATTAAACATCGTAAGGAAGTTGAGAGGCCTAATTTCGGGGAGTATTTCGATTATCTATCATCCAGCCTGTTTAGCCAGGATGGAAGTGGAAAATCGAAATATTCACTCAATTATCCATATTTCTTACCTTTTATTCAGCATTACTAGAATCGTCTTTAATAGCTTGACTGATAACTATAAAAGAACGTTAATTAAGAGGGATTAACATTATTTAAGTATTCGACTACGTTCAGAACCATGATTTTAAAAAGGTGCATAGATGGATAATTTTCATGCTATTTAGTGTCACTTAGATAAGAATACGTGTATAAAATAGTTTTAAGGACATTTTGACAAAAAAAATTATTTAAATACAATATTTGGGCTAAAAATTAACTTAGAATAACCTTTTTTCCAAATGTTCTCTTTTTGTGAAAAATGAATCTATTATAATAATATTTGCCTGTATATAGTTCAGACCTCTGTACAGAGGCTCAACTATGATATTTGAAAAATTCACATTATTTTCAGAGTTACAACCAACTGAAATATAATTATCTGCGTTTTTTTCTTAAAATGTCTCCCCTCTGTTGTCGTAAAACATGGATATACCCACTTCTAAGATATATTTTTCAAAAATTTTAGTTGAGCCTCTGTACAGAGGTCTGAGCTATAGACAGGCAAAATATTATTATAATAGAAGCATTTTTCACAAAAGGAGAATATTTTGAAAATGGGTCATTCTATGTTCATTTTTTGTCAAAATATTGTACTTAAAAATTTTTTATTGTAGTACTAGTCTTATAACAATTTTATATACATTTCCTAATCTAAGTGACACTAAATATCCTAAATATTATCCATTTATACTCTTTTTCAAAATCATGGTTCTGAACGTAGTCGGTTACCTTAATGTTGTTTTCTAGTAATGTAAATCAGTTTTCTTATTGTTATTGAGCTTATAATTTCCCGGTTTCCACTAAGTATCAGATGGAGCTTACCAAAGTTGGTACGAAGCACATTCCAAAGGGGGAGATGAAATTAAAAGACAATGGACTAAATTCACGGCGGTCACATGATAAAGGCAAACACGTGTTCTACATTGAATTCAAAAATGACATTAAACTAACTTGTACTTTTTATTCTATTCGTAAGACTTAGATAAAATTTCAAATTTCATAATTTAGTAAAGATGTTCAACTGTTATAAAAAGAAACTTCAACAAAAAATTTTTAGATTTAAGAAAAATCTTGTTTTACATATGTATTTTTAAATAAAGTGTCAAATATTACTTTTTTTTAAAGAAACGTTTCTGTAAAAACGTAATTTGGCAACAATGAAGTGTATGATCTGATGAGCTGAAAATGCATAACTGCATTTATCGTGACTATGACGTCACGTAAGCTTTAACTGATTGGCTAGAAACACGTAGCTACCGTTATCACGTGACTAAATGACGTCATATAAATTTAGTTCCTCATGAGAAAAACTTTTAAACTTCGCGCGCGCGCGTAACTTTATGAAGTTTAAAAGTTTCTCTCATAATCTTCCCATAAAAGGATCTAAGAATATTAACAGCAATGTCAGTTTCTCACTTGGTGGCAGTCTTTGCAAGCAAATCGACCCATTACTTGCCAAAAAAATCCATGTGTGTCCACAAACAAATGCAAAAGCTATCGAGATGTTTTTTTTTCAGGGTTTTTTTAGCAGGTTTTTAGATCTCGACGATTAAGTTGTTGGAAGAAGAAATACATTTCAGAGAATCCAAGGATGAAATAGAATCGGTACAAACGACACTTTTTGTCCAATGATCCATTTGATGGCAAAGATTAAATATAAAAATTAAGGTATCCGACTACGTTCGGAACCGTGATTTTGCAAAAGCGTGTAAATGGGTACTATTTATGATATTTAGTGTCACTTAGATTAGAATACATGTATAAAATTGTTTTAAGGACATTATGACAAAAAACATTATTTAAGTACAATATTTCGGCAAAAAATTAACTTAGGATAACCTTTTTTCAAAATATTCTCCTTTTGTGAAAAATGCTTCTATTATAATAATATTTTGCCTGTATATAGCTCAGACCTCTGTACAGAGGCTCGACTAGAATTTTTTAAATATATAACTTAGTAGCGAGTTTATCCATGTTTTGCGACAACAGAGGGGAGAAATTTTAAGAAAAAAACGCCGATAATTATTTCAAATGGTTGTAACGCTGAAAATAATGTGAATTTTTCAAAAATCATAGTTGAGCCTCTGTACAAAGATCTGATCTATATACCGGCAAAATATTATTATAATAGAAGCATTTTCAACAAAAGGAGAACATTTTGAAAAAAGGTTATTCTAAGTTAATTTTTTACCGAAATATTGTATTTAAATAATCTTTTTTTTTTTTTGCCAAAATGTCCTTAAAACAATTGTATACATGCATTCTAATCTAACTGACACTAAAAATCATGAAAATTATCCATTTATGCGCCTTTTTAAAATCACGGTTCCGAACGTTGTCGGATACCTTAAGCTACAAATTTGTGCATTCATCACGAATTCTGAATTGAAAGTGCTCGGATTCTATTTCATTTCTGAAGACAACAAATGCGAAACTAACTCTGCCATTAATTTTCATGCCGTAACTATAGAAAATAACAGGGAAATCATCTGTGATTTTGTTGATAAATTGAATAATATTGATAGTGCTTCTCTCTGAGGAATGAGGAAGGAAAAATGGAGACAAAACACAATCATAATCAGAGATGGAAGAAATAGAGAGATTTACCCTATAAGCAG
This sequence comes from Trichonephila inaurata madagascariensis, assembly GCA_019973955.1. Taxonomy (NCBI): domain Eukaryota; kingdom Metazoa; phylum Arthropoda; class Arachnida; order Araneae; family Nephilidae; genus Trichonephila; species Trichonephila inaurata. The sequence continues at coordinate 18,217 of BMAV01005393.1, forward strand.
TATTATGAAGAATAGCAATGTCTATTGTAGGAAAATCAAAAACTACTTAAACTGACTCGTAACATAGTACAATATCCGCATATGACCCACAAAAGTATCCGCCTTTGTATGCATCGCAGATATTTAGAATTCATCTTCATCTTAAACGGCATACCCTAAGCTCTGAAACCATACATTATGAAAGGTTCAAGTCCTTGTTTATGAATACGCGAATTTACGTTGAAATTGATACCGAACGTGTTGCGTGCAATCCGATTTAATCTTCTCTGTAATTTGTCACATTTCTCTGATAGGTAAGTTAAGGGTGCTTTCAAGAAAAAATTCTGTAAAATAGAAAGCTTGGATACTCTATTTGCTTTACCATAGTCAAAGGAATTCAGTCCTCAAATAGGTTAAATGCCTTATAGCTAACGTTTGAAGGATATCAGTTGAACCCAAATATGGAAAAAATTTTGGGGGAAATTATTCACATATTAATGCTATTTACTGATATATATTTCCCAGTAATATACACATTATGAACATCTTTTCAATAACATGTTACACCACTTTTTCCCTGCAAAACAATTGCAACTTAACTCGCCTTGGTATGGATACTACAAGTTCTTGATAGATGACTTGAGACAGGTCGTACCAATTGTCTAAGCAGTGGTTGCGTAAAGTCGAGGTACTCCAACATGAAGATAGTTTATCTCTGAGCTGCCTTTCTAGGGAAACCCGTAAGTTTACAATCAGATTAAGATATTCTGAGATAGGTGGCCAAGATATTGATTGGAATTCATCTTTATGCTCCCCGAACTCTTCTAACACAATTCTAGCCTTTCGAGATGCGACGCTGTCTTGCTGGAAGATTCCATTTCCAGTTGTGTAAACAGAGACTATATAAAGATGCAACTGATTCGCAATTATGCTCAGATAGTGTACGACTTTCACGATCCCTTCTACTAGAACTAAGGGTCCCAGAGTCACCCATGAGAACCTTCTCCAAAGCAAAATAGCGCCATCACCAGCCTGTGTACATGGAGGAAGCAACTGTTCAACTGTTGAAGATGGAGCATCCTAACACAATCATTGATGTGATGAATGAGAAAAATCGTGATTCATATCCTACCAGGAAACTCTCTTCTACTTATTTATGGTCAAGTCTCAATGTTTCTGGGCCCACTCTAGACGTGGTTGGCAACGATGCTGGGTCAGCCGAGACCCACGAGTCTGCTTTGCAGTCCCTAATCCAACAGTGTACACTGAGCTATGTGTGCCGAAACATTTGTACTTGGACCTGCATCGTATTGGGCTTTTAACTGACCCACTGTCTTGCATCGATTTTGCTTTACTAAGCGGTTCAATTTCCGAGGTCCTTTTTTTTATTTTGATGATGCGTAGATGTCCAACAGTTAGGTTGTGACGGCTCACCGCTTTTTTAAAAATGACTCTGGGTTTTTTTGGGGCCAAGATTAATGGCAACTTTTTTCCAACCAAAACCCAAAAAGCGAAATGTGAAGGGGAAAAATGCAAATAAGGGGTTTTTAAAATAAAAGAAGTTTCAGTAAGTCGGGGAAAATTTGGAGAATGTTATGGGGAAAGTAATACGAGAGTGAATTGACAGAATTGTAAAGTTACCTTGGAATTAGGCCATTAGGTAAAGGTGCAAAAATTGCACGCCCCCCAGACCCTCCATAAGATTAAAACAAAATTGGATTAAGGTAGGATTGATTATTTGATATTAGGACTTGTAATATTATTAGAAGTGAGATAGACGATTTAAGTATTGATAGAGGTCCAAGTTACGCGATTCGGTTTAACTAATATTATATAATAATAATATTATCTAAATTGTTAGACACATAAGTTTCATTCTTAATAAAGTCATATTAAGAATTTAAAAATGTCTATTCCTTTTGTAAACCCTACACCTCTAGCTCACGTGGATAATCAAAGAAACGGTCACCTTAGGGGAGGCGGTTTCACAAGGTGTCTCCTGCTGGTTTGACCGTTATTTATCCACTTTTCACAAACATTAAAAACAGCAGAACACAAACAATCTACCAGTCATGCTGTTTCGGAGATACTCGTTCCGAGTCTTCGGGCCATTGCAATCTGCCCTCTTTCGAATTCGCTTAGACTACTCGCTTTCCCCCTCACTCGCAAAAGTAAGTGCAAGATTTGTAGCTTACCTTCTCCAGAAGCAGTTAAATACCATGCTCTCATATTCACACGGCTTCCAGGCGAGTTCATTGAAAAACGTGGAGGGGTTCATAATGTTTTGGCTCGACGGTATATGTTAGTGAATTTAAACGTTTTTTCTTAATATCTATCCAATTCAAACAATTTTTGTTATTTTTAAAAATATGTTCCATTATGCTATCTCCAATTCTTGATTGAAAAATTTAATTAAACCTGAAACATTAAAAAAAATGATTTTATATTTGTATATTTAAGGACATAGAATGAGAAACCAATATGTATAAAATTACATGCATTTATGTTAATACTACTCTCGTTTTCAGATTATTTTTTATCTGAAAAATTGTTTTGGAATGTGAAAGGATGGGGAGGGTCTTTAAACCTAAATTGCCAATAAACTTTATAATTACAAACAAATCAAAAATATAAGAATTTTCGATTGAAATATAATTTTCAGCTAAGTTAAGACTCGATGCAATATTTTTCGTTTCTCTTATGGATTGATCGCTTATTAACGTCTCTCTCTTATCTCAATTCCTCTTTTTTCTCTTATCTCAACCTCCTCTCTTCCCTTTTTTTTTTCTCTTTTGTTTCCCCTTTGGGGGGAGGGATAATTTGGGGTGTACCTTTTGTAACTTTGAAACTCTGTCAATATGGCACCTCATTCTCCAAACTTCTATGCCAACGCGAGAACTTTAAGCCTCAACAGATTTAATGTGCATCAGCTCCTCTACACAGCAGATCTCCAGTGGCACCGCAGCTCGAGCTTCTACTCTCCAAAACCGAGAGATCAGGAACAGTTCCGATTTCGGAAGAAAACGGAGAAAAAAATTTTGAAAACATGATACAAAAAAATTACATTAGCTTTGAAAAAAAAAGACTGTTGCCTTCGGGGTAAAACCAACCTAAACAAATAAAAATATGCTGAAAGTATTGCAAAACGTTTAATACTTTAGAAAATTATTATTTTATAACATGGCAAAGGAAACCTAACAAATACAGCAGAGATGGGCATTAAGCCGATCGCCATCGACCGATGAACAGCCAAGATATTTTGGGTGACCGCCTTTACACAGATCTAAGGAGCGCATATTAAAGGAAACATATTTATGGAACACCGACGCCAGCTAGACTGGAGAATCTACTTTTCACAATCAATGTGACCGTGTTTACTTAAGAAAATGATTTGATAAATGTGTAGACAACACATGTACCTTCACTGGAAGCGAACGATGAAGCTTAACACATTCATTACTGCTATAAACTTCACTGCCAGCCACATGCTTACCATGCATTTTTCCCCACTCGCCGACTGAAGGGGAAAATAAATATTGATGATCAGCTCTTCCCGCGTTAGCATGGAATTGGCTATTGAGACAACATTCCACACCTCACGCTTCCCTGAAATTGAGTTCTAGTGTTGACGTCATGTCCCGGATGGCACGGGACTCGGCAGCGAACAAATAGAAAATATACGTCCATTTCAGATCCATCGGCTTGCGTATGTTCTCTGCTAGCTGCATTGAATACGTCCACGGTCTAGCAGTTGCTCATAGTTGTTCATGTATTCAACTTGACGATTGAGTGTTACTTGTGTTTTTGTTGTAAAAATAGTAATCTATCATATTTTAAAAGAGAGGTATAATATTGAAAATAAGTGTTAAGAAAAGAAAACAGACATTACAGACAATTTAATACAGAATGGCCAAACCTAAGCCACACTGGGTGGACCGCAACACCTTACAAACATTAGAAGTAGCCCGTACTCTGGAAAAGTCAATTCACCTCTGAAATACAGCAATGAGAATATTTCACAATTAATATTTATTTTACTTTTCTTATTATAGTAAAAATATCAATGGTATTTCTAATAAAAGGTTTCATAATATGATGCATATGAAATTTGAAATGTATACATACCAAAAATACTTCTGTAAAAATTCTTTTGTGATAGTATTACCGAAACACTGCCCACACACAACTATACATAAGTACTACAATTATACAATCGTGTAACTAACTCCGGAAAGGCTTGCATAATCTTCAATAAAATCTCAGTTTTTATTAGTTTTTTATTACTAACGATTCAGATTGAGTATTCAAAAAAAAAAACTTTATAACGTTGGGAATAAAGTTTAACTTTTAAATCTTAAAAGAAAAATAGTGTCTCTTTTTTTTGGCAGATTCGTAATCGAGTTTCGTACTAGTCTCCCTATTTAAATTAAATCAATTAAAAAAGGTTGCCACTCTTTTGTTTCACTAATGAAATTATTTTTTTTTCTTAATTACTCGTCTGCCCTGATTAAAACGCAGAACATTTATTTAGTTTTAGTAAGGTAATGAATAACAATTAATGTCAGCTGAAATTTTGAGTTTAGAAAAACTTTTTACTTTCATATTTTTTGATGTTGTTAACGTTATGCTTTTCAGACTTGAAGTATATCAAAGATTACCTTATAAAAGTACAAAAAACTAGTCTCTTTAAGACTTACCCCATGACAGAATAAATCAAGAATTAAAAGAATCGAACATGGGAATAATTTTAAGGAAAATACTTTTAGATTCTATTCCGAATCTGTTTCCCAACATTGTCAATTCTAATATAATGTGAATGTTTCCTGAGTAATGCTTTTAGGGAGACTGAGGTGCATCTGAGGAAGCAAGCATTTTTACATCCAAATAAATAGCTTTCAAATTTCACGGGGTTATATTTTGTGTGTGTGTGTGTGTTTTATTTTTATTTAGTTATATAACATAAAATTAAATAAAGAGGATACTCTCTAAGTATTTCTTTTTTACTTTCAACGCCATCTCGAGATTTTGTTTCTCTCTCTCTTTGTGTGTGTGTGTGTGTGTGTGTGTGTGTGTGTGTGGTGTGTGTGTGTGTGTGTGTGTGTGTGTGTGTGTGTGTGTGTGTGTGTGTGTGTGTGTGTGTGTGTGTGTGTGTGTGTGTGTGTTGTGTGTGTGTGTGTGTGTGTGTGTGTGTGTGTGTGCGTCGTGTGTGTGTGAGAGAGAGAAGTTATACAAATAAACTCTAAGTATATTTCATTCTTCCAAGTTAAAAACGGATTATTATCATAGCATTTTGGATTCAATAAATACTAATTTTTCAAGAATAATTTGCACAAGTTTCTGTAAATAATTATTTATGCAATAATTTTTTATTCAAATTCTTCTTTCTCTGCTTTTCTGGACTTAAAAAAAAACTGTAATTAATTACCAAAATCTACACATTTTTCCAGTCTAGCGTTTTTTTTCTGAGTTTTTCCGAGACATGTTTAGAAATTTTTAGATCATACCTTCTAGCCTTTTTTTAAATATGACTCTTATAAATGAATTAAATTTTAATTTAAACGTTGTCATATTCTTTAAAAAATCTGGTTAAAAAAATATTCCTTTCATTTAATCTCTCAGAGTTAAGCAATGCATTTCCCAACAACAGTAAAAAAAAGAAGAGTAATAATAATTAATCCACCAAGAAAATGTCTCTTGTGAGAATGGCATAAAAATCCTTCACAAACCACAAATGAGAGCGCTTACGAAAAGAGAATCCATAAACAAAAAACCATAATCTATTCGTTACAGCATCCGTTAAATAAAAAAAGAATCATTCTCTTACCCCACGCAATTTTTTTATAAACTTCTTAACCAAAACATTTTCCTTCTTTATAAAGTGTTTTTATATCAAGCTAACCAACTCAAAATGAAGGTTTTCTCATCAATATTCCAACTCCCTTTTGTTCAAAGCTGGGCCGTGTAGCATTTAATAAAACACTACTGGTAAAAGCAGAAAAGTTAACCTTTGCGGGAAACAAAATCGACCTCTAGAGTTCTGCGTTGATGCTTTCCTCCACCGGGAACACTTAAATAAAAGAATCAAAAGAAAAAAAAAGTTTATTACCATCCTAGGTTATTTAATATTACAGGCATGGTTAGCGATTCAAAAACGGTTTGTTCTGGAGCTCCTTTTTTCTCGAAGCCGTTATCTCTTTAACGGCTTGTGTTGTTTTTTTCCCCAACGCTTTTTGGGGAAAAAAGGTAGATCGATTTTTTAAAACCCATTAATTTTTTCCCCGAATGTTTTGTTTTGCCCCCTCCGATTATTTGCTTGATGTTTCGAGCAAAGAATTTTTAACACTGGGTTGGGGTTTAATGAAAGGGAAAATTTTTTTCCTTATTAAAAAATTTTTTTGTTTTTGGGAAAACATTTTAAATTTTTTTAATTTAAAAGTATAATTTAAACCCTTTCAAATTTAATTACAGTAAAATTTAAATTTATAAACTATAATTTTAACAGATATTATTGCATAGTGAAAGAAATATTTGAAAAAAGTACATGAACCTGTTTTTGGGGTTTCCTTTTTAGGGATTTTTTTTTTGTGCAAATTTTTTTAATTTTTTGTGATTTTTTTAATGCGGTATATGAATTTCAATGGCTTTGCCTCCATTGAAGATTTTTTTAATGTACAATTTACACCCCAAGACCTTTGTTTTTTTTTATAAAAAATTCCCCACAATGCCGTTCAATTTTTCTCAACGCCCCTGCCCAAAAGAAAAAACCACTAAAGACCCCCTGTGGGGAGGGGATGCACGTTAAATCTGTAAAAGAGCTCAAACGTCCTCCCGTTGGGGGTTTAGTTGGGAGAGGGGTGCCATTTTGGGTTTTCGTCCCCCTTACTTCACCATGGTTCAAAATTTTGGGTGGTCCGTTCCCAAAAACCCCCTCGTGTAGCTGAAAAAAGTGCGACGTTAATATTCACTCACTCACTCTCAACGCGCTAGCAGCACTCGCTTGATTGAAGACGAAACTATCAATGACAGTGATATCATCAATAATTTGATAAATTATGAAGACGGACAAGAGGTCCCGGATTTTGAGGTCTGATAAAATATACGCTAGGACCACGCTTTCTTGTAAATCAGAAAAGCATTTTCTTAAAATAAATACCAATTCTGAATAGAGTTAGAAGTTCTTAAAAGAGCTTCGATCATGCATATCTGGTTATAGTAACGCTTACAAGTAATTGAACAATCAACCGTCCGCCGTCACAAAAACTTATCACTTACTTTTTAAAGGGGCCCAAAAAATTAAAAATTGTTGTACTTTAATGACGAAAGGTTTTTAAACTAATTCATCGCAGAAAGTAGCGCTTTGGATTACCAAAATTAGCAATGAATTATGTAAGTGCTTTCTGAAAACTTCTCCATGCATACGATGTGAAAATAAATGTTTTCTTAAAAAGTTTCCATGTATAATTTAATTATTTATTTTGTTTGGAACTACTTTCTCATAAATTTCGTAAAAAATTGACGTATTTTCTAAGAGCGACTTCTTTTATGTGCGGTCCTCTCCACCGCATAAAAAATTTTTCTGTAGTATGCCGACAAAGTTATTTATTACATCTAAGTATTTATTAAATTTTCAAATATTTGTTGTGTGGTTTCTTTTTATACGGACCCTATCTACCGCACAAAAACAGGTTTTACTGTATAGAAGTATTTAAATGTAAAAATTGCAATTTTGTAACCTGTTATTCGGGATTTTAAAATTAAAACTTAATCGACTATCGCGATGATTCCATAATTTTTTTTTTTGAAAAATAAAATAATGAATGAAAAGAACAGAGAAAACAGATTGTTTTACAAAAAAATCTGTATAAATTAAGTTCTGAAGTTAAATTACAAAACGTTCACATATAGTCTAACATTATTTGCCAATATTTCCATTTAGTAATTAAATAAACAAAATTGCAAACTATTATTAAATTTTTAAATTATTACATTTGGTAAGCAAAAGAATTTTTTATAATATTAAATAAAATAGAAAATAATCGTTAGAAAAAAAAAAGAATAACTATATTTAAAAACAAAAAAAATAATTATTTAAAAGTTTTTTTCAGTTTTCCCAAAAAAAGACTACCCAAAAAAAAGGTAAATTATAAAATTTAATAAAAATCCCCAAAATTTTAAAAAGTAAAAAAGATTTTTACCCAAAGAAAAATTATCTAATTATAATATGAAAAAGTTGAATTTTTTTATAAAAAAATTTTAAGGGAAACTTAGCTACATTATTATTTAAAAAAATTGTTAAATTTCGGGAAATTTTGTTTAAAATTTTTAAATTTTCTAATTCTCATTTTAAATAAAATAGAAAAAAACAAATTATGAAATTTTAAAAAGGTGTTTTAAATCATACTTTTTTTTTTAAAAATGTTTTTAAAAATAAAATTTTTAATGTTTTTAATCATTTTTAAATTTTGAAAATATGACACAAAAAAAAAAAAAACATACACATTTATAGTAAAACATACACATTTATAGTTTTTATTATAAATAAATTTATATTGAAAGTGAGAATATTTGAAAAATTCAAAATTATGCATTTAATACTGTTCATGTGCTAAAAAAAGTAAAATATAAAACTATATACTATACGTAAATAAAATATCAAAAGAAAAATTTTCTGGTAAACAAAAAAATTCAGTTTCAAAGCAATAAATAAAATTATAATAAATATTCAGTAATAATATTCAATATATAAATATTCAAAGTCAGAAAAGGAAAATTATTAATAAATTAATTAAAACATAATTCCAATTTCTATAAATATATCCATATATGCGATTTTTTAATTGTGTATTCGTATATTGATGATACATGGCTGTGCTTCTTTTAAATGATTCAGTTCAATCCACTGTGTTTTGAGTCATATTTAGAATTTTTTTAGTAAAAGAAACACAAAAAATACGTAAGGAATTCGAAATCCAAAGGTAGAACCTGACACATGAGCATATTTGATCTTCCCATAAATTTTATGACATGTTAATATCTCTTAAACATTGGGGGAAATTTTATAAAAATGAAAAAAAAAACCGAAACACAAAGTAAATTTATTGCAATATCAATAAACAATTAGGCATATTTTTTTACTAATAAGCCAAATTGAAAAGGAATAATTTACAATCGCTTGGCCCAAAATGCTGAAAGTTTGATACAAAGTGAAGTGAATTGTTTTTAACGCTGAATAATTTGATTGTATTTTTGTTTAATTTATTTGAATCTTATTATATAGAACATAAATTATACAATAATATATCGATCAATGAGTTGAAAATACTTAGTTTTTACACAAATTTTATTTCGATACAACGAACTCGTAAGAGAAATTCTATTTTAAAAACAAAACTTTCTACATGTAAACAAAACAAATTTAAAAAAGTCGTCTTAGAAAATCGTTTTGTATTTAATTCGATTGCTCTCTACTAAACTACCACGTTGAAACTGGATATTTGTAAAGATGTAATTTAAAGATTTAAGATATTTATGCTAGGAACTATGTTCATTACCAGATTGAGATACAGAATTTTCAATAAGACAATTCAGAATTCTCGTCTTAGAATCACTTGATTTTTATCCATCTTTCTTTTAATCTTTAGTTTTTATTTTATTTATTCGTTGAAATCGGAACTAAAAATAAAGGATAACATCTTAAAACTACCGCTGAGAGATGGAGAAACATAAGACAGAATCGATTTCCACATACTTTCGAAATGTGATAAAAACTGAAAATCGATACCTGTGTGTTCCCAGAGTGGCGGTTACTTTAAAAGAGATATCTTTCGAATTTTTATAAAGCATACAGGAATTTAGTTCCCGATCCAGTCTGAAATAAGAAAAAAGATTCAGATTTTTTTTATGATGCTTGGAATGTGTTTTCAATGGAATCCCTATCTTATTTGAAATCAAAATGATTTTCCGAAGAATTTTAGAATGAATGTAAAACCTGCATCTAAATTTTTTACTAGACGTTCTTTTTTGCAGGTTTGCTTATTTAGAGAGACTGCTTTTTTTTCTAATTAAAATTAATATTATTGATAATGCTCACAATAAATTAAATTAATCTTAATTAGTAAATTAATTAATGTAATTAATGTAATTCATTGATAAAATTGTGTGTGTGTGTGTGTGTGTGTGTGTGTGTGTGTGTGTGTGTGTGTGTGTGTGTGTGTGTGTGTGTGTGTGTGTGTGTGGGGTTAATAATTCCAATAATCTGTAAAGCTCTAATTATTAACGTCCAGTCCTTCCAGGACAACCCTGATTATTTTAATTGGTTGCCTACCGGGACTTAGAAACTATCTCCACCCACCTTCTAAATCAGGGCCCCGTTGCCCATAAATACCGAGATCTGGAAATCGCGCGCTCTTCTCTTTTGTCTGTAATCATGTAGCCGACTGCTTGCTGCTTTGTATTGTAGTTTCTTTGCCTGTGTTGTGCCTTCTATCTTCATATTTATGTGTTTCAAGATGCAATAAACTGAATTTTTGATTTATATGACTGCCTAGTCAATCCCATCATAGAAAATGCATCAACGTACAGTATCATTCACACACCACAGGCCACGCCCTACCTTTGGTTCGCCATTGTTTAAATCAACCGCTCACCACGACAAAATTTTGCACACACAATAAAGTTTTCTTTTATTACAAAAATATATATATATATATATATATATATATATATATATATATATATTATTTTTTATTTTTTTATACATTATTTTTAAAAAAAATTTTATTTTTTTTTTTCTTTTGATATTTCTTAAAAAAAGGAATAATTTAAAAGGGTTTTATTTTCCCACATTAAAAATCATAAAAAAACCCGTGAATAATTTTTATACAGGGTGATTAAAATTTAAAAGTCCCATTCAAAATGTATAAAAAGAAACCACTGCTCAAATGGCAATTTTATAAGGGTGATTATAATTAAAGTCCTACTTTCAAAATGTTATGAAAAAGAAAACCACTGCTCAGAATGAAATCAAATTTGAAATGAATGTTCTTGAAGATGGGGAAAACGATATGGCATAAGACAAAAAAATCATTGGTGTTTTCTTTGATGCACTTTATGTGGTTTTTGCCTTAAGGGCAATTAAAAACCGATTTTTTTAATCCAATGTGGATGGCCGTGGTGATGCATTTTACCAGGGCTGAATATTTGGAATCTTTTTTCCCGTAAAAAACGAAGAAACAAGAACATTGAACAGTGCAGTTGGTTTAATGTGCCAAACCCCCAAAACCCTTGGGCCCGTAAATTTTCGTTATGTCGCTTACGGCACTATCTATTGATAGACTTTGGAACTTATGTCATTCAGCCCCCTCCCCTCTTTTCAAGTATAGCTAATTCAAACTTGAAGTCATTCTAAACAATGGTTCTTTTTTACAGCCTCTTGAAGGTGGAACTTTTATTATAATCACCTTGCATTTTATTTTGTATGTAGTACTCGTAAGTCTCTAATTTGATTGAAAGAAATTATAATCAGGTAATAATGCCAAAAAACTTAAAAAAACTAATTTATAAAAATTTTTTTTTTATTAGTACATTTTTCCCCCTTTTTTTTATTTTGGAATTTTCAAATAAAATGTACACAATGAAAACTTTAAACACTTACAAAAAAAAATCCCCCTAAGCACTTTTAACACAAAAAATAATTAAAAAAAAAATTCAAGTAATTCCTACTTATATCAAAAAAAAAATTTTTTTTTTAGCTACTTTTTATTAAAAATTTTCAATTAATATAAATTTTAATATTTTATTAATATCGTATTGTCCCCAAAAACAATGTGTTTATAAAAATTTCATGCAATTGAAAGCTTTAAAAATTAGGAAAACTTTTTAGTTTTTTTCCAAGTCCCAAAAAATGATGCTACATGGCTGTATTTGTAATTTTTGAATAATTAGTTTTAATCAATTAATTTTTTTTAATTATAATTAAATTTTTGTATTGTCATCCAAAAAAACATGTATATAAAATTTCATCAATTTAGGCTTTAAAGTGTATTTTTAAAGTTGAAAATCCAAGTTAAAAAAAAATTAAGGGGAATGTGAATTAATATAGGTTAAAAAAAGCCAAAATTACTGGTCGCGTTATACGCCGGATATAAATGAAAGCTTTGAAAATAAAAAAAATGATAAGATAAAAAAAAAAGCTTCTCCTTTTATTAAATAGTTTATTTAAAAAAAATATTTTAGGAATTAAAAATTTTTTTAGAAAAACATTTTTTCTAAGGTCTTGGGGGTAATATCTCGAAAAATGACTTTAAAAATAAAAACAAGCACACGTACATTACAAAATTTTTCTTAAAAAAGGGGTGGGTATACGGGAATATACCTAAAAATTAAAAATGCAGCTTGACAGTATAAGTGAGCGTTTTACGCTGGATTTTACGGTAAGTTTTTCTGAAAAACTAACCGCTGTCGAACACAGTATAAAACCTTACATCAAGAACTGTATTTTTGAATTATATATATATATATATATATGAAAATTTTAAGAATCAGACTTAATTTTAAAAAGGATCTTTATTTGATGAAATCTAAACAAGCTCTGACCTGGAGAGAAGAAAAAAGGCCCCCAATGAAAACTCAATGGATTACCCCTTAAACACAGATTTCTAAGGGTATGGATTTTAAAGTGTACTTGAAAGTTAATGCTGACATATAGAGCTTTAAAAATAACAATCCCGAATTAGAAAATTTATTGGTAGCCTATGTTCGGAAGAAATAAATGGGGGCTTTGTTTGATACTTGAAGGTGGGAAAAGAAAAATATAAAATTAAGTGCTAGATAGGGAATTTAATTTTAATCTAATTTAATTATCCTTACATATATATATATATATATATAGTTCTAGAACCTACAATGCTGGGAAGGAAGAATTGGAGTTCACAAGACACAACAGATGTAGATACAAAAAAACTTTGGACTAAACTGGGGACGTATTATGATTTTCTAAAGCTTTTCGCTGAATTAGGGAGACGATTTAGGATTTACAATGCTTTATGGATCAACCTTCACACATACAGCAGAAATTTTTTCGACATAATAAAAAAGAGGCTATTTGAAAAGTTAAGCCCCATTTCTTGGTGGATGATCCCCAACAAATATGAAAATGAAATTAAGAAAAGAACAATTGAATCTCTCTCTCTCTCTCTCTTTTATTATATATATATATATATATATATATATATATATTTCTAATGGGCTGCGGGTTGTATTTTACCATTGCAGCCCTGTACTTCATCAAGCTCGTAACGCTTTTCGATGCGGCACCATATAGGCGGATACCATTCACCGCAGGTAGTTTTGAAGTCCAGTAACCTCTCCAGAGGAAGGCACTTGAGCACTGGCGATGCGAAACCGTACTTAGGATTTTAATTTTTCCGAGAGCATCCAAGCGAAACAGGCACTCAAGGCCTTTTACATGCCGCATAATCATGCGACAAGGTCGCTGTCGATTTTCTGTATCGTGAAATACCCACCGACTTGGGCCGAGGTCGAACCCACGGCCCTTTTGGTGCAGGCCATCGACAACCAACTACGCCACTAGCTTTTCCAATTTTATATATAATTTAAATATTTAAAATATACATTCACAAAGCATTCGACTACAAATGAATTCATTCACGTAATATTGCATTTGCAACCAAAATGCTGAATGTGTGTTAAGAAACGGAATTAAAAAGTAGCAAAATATTTGCTTAACTGCTGCTCGAATAGTTCTGATATCTCTTTAAAATCTTACGAAAAACTGCATTTTGGGTAAATTGCTTTAGGGAATCATTAAGCATACCATTAACCTCATCTTCATTTCTAAATAGAAATTCATTTGCCGCGATCATCTTTTTTTTAGCCTTGATTTTTTCACGAGTTACATCGTTTATCGCTTAACATACAAGGATAAGCTGATTACCCTCCAGTTAATTAGTGTTTCATTCTTGTTTTCATTGTTAATTATGATATATTTTGTGCTATTAGCATACAGAAATATGTAAAAAATACTGATTGCTCTAAGAGACAAGAAAGAAAATTTTGTAATAATACATATAGCTGTATATATATATATATATAACCTTAAAACTGATATTCACTGCAGAATTTTTTCTGGTAATAAGTTGAAGAAGAATTGAACACGGAAATGTTTATCTGATAGCTTTTGAAAAACTGATAATTTTTCATCTCGCAATTAGTTTTTCATCTATGCAAACAGCCATGTTAATATTCATTTAATTTGCGTGTTAAAAATGTATTAAATAATTAATTTGTTAAAGTTTGAAAAAAAGAAATATAATGTATGAATTAAATATTTCAAAAATATTAATAAATTTTATTTTCCGTGTATAATTTCTCCTCTATTTTTGTAAACACTTTCGAATAAGTTACTAAAATATTTTTTTAGTTTTACAGATTAAAATGGAGACAGTCAAAGGGGAGGCGCCAATTTGGGGAAAGGGGAAAATTGGGGAGGGAAAAACGTTAACAGCTAATATTATGCAATCTTTATGAGTGAGGTGTGGTTTTAGTGCAGGTTCTAAGCCGATCGCATAGTTGATACCTAATTTTAATGATATTTGCAAGATATTCTATACAACACAAGATTCCGTCAAAAAAGTGGAAATCAGTAATTAATGTTTTGTTTTTGGAATGGGGAAAGTACATACTAGGGTGTGACACAAAAAAGGAAGGTTTGGGCCCAAATTTAAACATTACACACTAGAATCCCATTCTCCGGACATTATCTCCCTTTTAAAGTAGTTTCCTTCAACATTCCCCACTTCTGCATTCTTTTTGCCATTGCTGGGGAAAAAATTCGACAAAAAGTTTTTTTAAGGCCCTTCAGGGGGAAATTTTACGTTTTGCCTGAAAAAACTTCAACTGAGGTAAAATGGGTTCCCTTTAAGCGATATGTAATTGTAGGGAATAAAAAAAGTCGCATGAGGCCAAATGAGGTGAATACGGAGGATATCCAATCATAGTAATGTTTTGCTGGTTAGAAGCTGCTTAACAAATAGGGCCGCATGAGCAGGTGCACTTTTCTTGATCAAAAGCCCAAAAATTCTTCCCCCACAATTCTGGCCTTTTGTACCTAATTTTTTTTTCGTAGTATTTTTTAGTACTTCAATGTAGTAGTGTTGATTAACAGTCTAACCTCTGATACAGTGAGAACCCATTCATATGCCAAATTTTGGGCCCAAAATTTTGGGCTGTAATGCTTTTCCCTTGGGGAACCAAAAAGTTTCATCATTTCCCCCATTCCCCCCCCGCTGAAAGCCGCTTTCCATTCAAACATATGTGCCAGACAAAATTCCATCTCCATAAACCTCGGTTGATATTTGGGAAAAATTTTTTTTGGGGGTTTTACAAGAAACTTGATGTTGGTTTGACATTTTTTTCCCGGGAGGAAAAGCAGTTGCACGGACCCAAAACCGGGAAATTAAAGGGGGGTTAACCCA
>BMAV01005395.1:0-66613 GCA_019973955.1 Trichonephila inaurata madagascariensis
AGTCAGGGAAAATGGATTCCAGCTCGGGTGTCGTCACTTGAACATGGTTCAAAATTACAAGGTATGTCACCACTAGTCCTCGTGCAGTTTTATAGTACGATGGAAATACAACTCTGAGTTTCTTTATCGCTGAAAAACATCTAGATTGGCACAAAATTTAATGCAGTAGCTTTGTTCACGTTTTCTATCATTGTTTGAGAAATGAGTCTCCAATTTATTTCACTTAAATGTCATTTCCCCTTAGTGATCTGCTATTAACTGATACCTTCTGAAGACAATGTATGTTTCATGAATTGTTAAGACATTTCATAGAGAAAAGGTTATAAGTGACAAAAATTGCGCAAACACAATACGTGAAAATCCCCATTTTCCAAAAGTGTATTAAAAGTCTTTTCTAAAATGTATGCAAATAACTTTGTGATTAATTGAGTGATTTAAAACTCAAACTCAATCTCAGTAGTGCAACAGCCCATGAGAACAGATTATACTGACCCATTCCAGTATACATGACCATTTGACGCTGAGGTGCGTGAGCAGATGTCCCGATCAGGTGGTCAGCCTATAGCGAGACTCCCAGTGTTTAAATCCCCAAGTAAACGCACTGCAGTGGGGATGAAAAGCTCAGTGGATCTTGCCGATCCCAGATATAGAACCCGGATCTGTGGTGTGTAAACACAATACGTAAAAACTCGCCCAATGTGCCTTCAATTAAGTGGTTTCAGTGAAGACATAAAAAGTTTCAGGAGAAAAATTAAACAAAGATGTTCTATAAAGCATCTACGTCTAAAATTGATTCATTTATGAAACTAATTATTTAGATGTGTATGATGTTTATTACGTATTGCTTAGATTAGATAACTATTGCACTTTAAATTTATACTAAACGATTTACTATATTAATGATATCTTAATGATTCTAAGGAATTAATTAAAAGGATCAAGTTCTATATTGAAGCATCTGGTTGAGAGTCCTTTGATATTTATTACGAGAATATTTTCTCCCGTTCATAAACTTGTATTTATATTTCCACTAAATAACTTCAAAATCATTTTTATGTATTTTGTAAGATTTAACAACATAATTGTTATTCTAGTCTCGCTCATTTGAGCCAATCATGAATAAAGCAGCACCTCCAGAAGAAAGAAAATATTTGCGCTACTGCACTTCCCACAAAAAAAAAGTGCCGAGAATTTTTATTACAATTTTCATGAAATTTCCCCCTTCGTGTGTTTTACAACGTGACTTACTGTACTATTCTTCACGATGGTGGATTTATCTTATATCCCTTGGACTGTATATAGATGTTACATTTTAAAAAGTTTCCACATAAAGATGTGGATTAGGTTTAAACAAATTATTACATTCAAAAAAGGATTGCAAAGCTTTCTAATTCGGGTTTCATTTTCTAGTGATTAAAAAAGTACCCTTTTTGCATTTAAAGTTTGAAACTAAAGCTCTAAGAAAATGTATATGATAATAATTGTATAGACTTTACAGTGCGCGTGACCTGGATTGAGCTAATGCATTCAAAACAATGGTGATGACTGGAACTGCTTTTCAATTACTTCTAAGTAAGAAGTTAAACAATCTATATTAATACTAAAAATAAAATGAGCTAGCCTTTAAGATACTGAAATTTAGGACAGAGAGAAGTATAACAGCAAATAGTAAGACGTATTTCTTTTAAATTAATTTTAATGCGTTGAAAGGGAAAAATAACTTTATTCGCACATTATATTTCCCTAAAACAGTGATTCTCAACTACTGTGCCACGGGACTTTTGTGTATCCTCAAATTCTTGAAGTGTGCCGCAAATGTTTTTTTTTAATCCTTAAATATATTCTATGATTTAACATTACTTCCCAAATTTAGACATAAAAAAATTTGATTAAGCTCGTAATCCATTTGTGATAACAAATATATATGTATATGAATTAACTTTGAATGAAGAGGAAGAACTAATATCGCTCTGTAATAATCGAGATTTAATTTCAAAACATTCAGAAGCGTCAATTAATTTGGATTAAAATAAGAGGCAATTATCCTATAATAGCCAAAATGCTTAAAAATATTGTTACAATTGTCTACATCTTATTTGTGCGAAGTCAAATTTTCAGCTTTTACAAATATAAAAATGAAAGAATGATCGGGAATTTTAAATGTAGATAATAAAATAAAAGTGGCATTATCATTTTATGACCAAATATAAACAAAGTTATCAAAATCCTCAAGCTCAAATTTAGCATTAAATGCATTCTTATAACTAATGACCCAATAACATCTTATTGTCTTTTTCTTCATCTTAATGATATTATTTTATTTAACATTAAAAACAATTATCATTAATTACTTTATATAGAGTATATTATAAATACATAAAATTCTTTTAAACTTATTTTATTGTTAATGTGCCGCCAAATTCTGAAATTGTTAAAAATGTACCTCAAAAGTAAAAAAGGATGAGAATCACTGCTCTAGACAAACTGCTATGCGAGTTGCTAACGAAGGACAGTGTAAGTTTGAAGCACAGTGTACAAATTTTCCGTTCAATGAACATACAATCTACTACTATTTTGACTATCGTGCTCTTATGCATATCAATTGACTACTATCGAAGTTAATCGATTGATAATTCTAAACCTAACTCACATCCATATTGTTAAGAAATATCGTAGAAATAAATATATAAAAACATTTCTCAAAAAAAAAGAAAAATATATAAAAGAATAAAAGAGAAAATAGAACAGCAGAAAAACAAATATTTCAACAGATTTCTAATGAATATCATCGCATAATAAGCAGAGACGCGTATTATACTAAAACGTCCGGGATTTTGATTACCCTTAAACGTCCACCAGTGTCATTTCGGCAGTGTGATATAAAATATGTAAATTAATTGTAATAGAACTAAATAAAAAGCACCTGTTCATTAGGGTTTAATTTTAAGACTTTTTTATATTATTCCATGTAATTATCATATATTACGTCTCTTTTGTATCATAAAATACTGACTTTGAAGCTTGTTGGACCACTGCTTTGTCGCAAAGCATTTAAGTCGCAAATCAGCCAGAAACGTTACTATTATGCAATATATATTATGTGCCATCCTTAGCGACATATACATTAGGATTATCAATTTCATATACACGCGCGTTTTTCATATTCTTTGCAGTCACTTTCACTCAATCTTATGTCTTCATCGGAATCTAAATTAGAACAAGACACACAGCTCAGCACTATACGATTCGTTTTCAGAAATTTGCAATTTGGTGAGGGCTTAGACCTTTTCGGTGAGACATTGTTTCAAAATGTCTGCTCTTCACAAGGTTTTTTAAAGAGCAGATAAGTAACTGCTATGTAACGAAACAGTTAGAAACAACGATTTTAGTATAACTGACACATTTCCACTGTGAACCTACTAACGTAGCATTCAAGGTCAAATAATTGTGCGATATTACTTCCTGATGTTTTTTTACTAATGGTATCTACTTAGTGAACTATCTTTTGCTGAAAGATAGCTATTTGTAATGATAAATTGCCTTGATGTTGAAACGACACCAGCGAACGTTCTAGGTATATTTAATTGTAAAATAACTCCTGATTAACAAAGAACCACCAAACCTTAGTGTAATCACCACAGAAAATGATTAAAATTCACGAAAGTTTTTCAAATTAACTGCAAAAATGAGGAAAGGAGAACATACTAAACAGGCTTCGTTGTCCTATCGACACCGACGAAGTTAAAAACAAAACAAATAAATAATTATTACCCTACTTTTCCATGATCACAGTTATCATTATTTGTTCAATTAAGATTGCATATCAAAGTAAAAACGGTGCTTATAAGTAATCAGAGTTTTATTAGAAAGAAACTCATGTTTAGCATATTTTCTTCCTATGCAAATGTTTAGTTGCATAAACAAATTAAGTCATATGTTATGTCAAAGTGTTATCTATATATTTTTAGACAAAAACATATTTTTCTGGTAGGGTTTTTTTTTTTTTTAGTTTTTCGCGTTGAAGTAAAATTAACGTGTTACATCAATATTGTTTACAAATTGATTAAATTTTCAAATTTCGAATAAACCAAGTACTTGATTAAGAAACTAAATGTAAAATAATATTCTAATTAAACCAACTGAAATTGAGAAAAGCAAATTAAATCTATTCAAAAGACATTTTTTTCATTTAAAAAGTAATACTGAATGATGCAATTATTCTTCACTTCGAGGAAAAATAAAGAAATCACTATAAGTTCAAGGGAAAAAAAGAGATCAAATGGCTCATTTCCTTTTTATAGATGGCAACATTTTCTCAGACCTTTGTAAAATCTAAGCTATTTAACATTTTACTTTTATAATACCTTTTTTATTAACTTAAGTAACTTAATTCATCTATAGTTAGAAGACACGAAAACCTTTGATTGAATTTGTTGCTTTTTTTAAATTCATTTACTAAAATATTTTTACACATTTATAGTCTCTCTATTGTGAATTGTTCCATCTCTCCTCCCACCTCATTGCGTATGGAATACAATACAATTTTCACACACATTTCAAAAAATTTCCACTATTGACATTACTTGAAAAATCAAAAATTGCTTGAAAAACTTAAAACAAAGATACAGAAAGCGTTGTATTCAATATTTTCTTATTCAAAATCTTAGAACCCAAACACTTTGGTTTTCCATAGTATATTTTTAAAACTGATGTTTTTATCTGGATCATCTACATTTTTATGAGGGAAAATAAATCTTAATTCAAAAAGGTACACTGATAGAATATTGCAATATTCTAAAATTACTTAAACCATATATTCCATATATTTTTCATTCAAATTGATGTAACTCTAGAGCAGCGTTTCTGAACTGGAGTTCCTGGAAACTTTGAAGAAATTCGTGAGAGAACCTGTAGTTTGTGCGTTTGTTTGTTTGAGCCTACGAGTCCAAGGTAATTTAATATTAATAATGGTTGCACAAATAATAATATAAACTGTAAGCATAGAAAATACTCAAAACTACAGGTTAGAAAATCCTCTTGTTTTCTAAGACCCTCTTTGTTAATGAGAAAAAAATCTTATTAATGGAAAAGTTTTGAAGAATAAATCAACTGTCGAATAATTTAAGAAAAGTTCATCAGTCAGCGGCAGCAGTCATTTCTTTCTATAGAAGTAATTCCTATCGTTGAGGTAAAACTTGTTGTTTGAATGCTATTATTCTTGTGAAATACAAAGTGTGACTATTAAATAATGGGACTGATGGTGCTACAGAAAAAGTAAGCATATGACAAACGCCAGAGAACAACAACTATTAAGCGTGAGGTCTCTTCATGATGCAGTGACTCTCGTTTCTGTAAACAAATTCGTATAGTCGTAGTCTTCGTTCGCATAAAAGTTATTTCTTTGTTTCACCCAAAATATAAGTATAACAAAAGTACAGCAAACTGTTGAAACATTTTACGTAAAACTTAGAAAAAATAACCCGACTGAAACTTATAATTTATTAAAAGAAGTATATGGCAATGAAGGTCTATTGAGTGCAAGTGTTTTTGGGTGGTGAAAGAGTTTTCAAAGTATCTGAGAAGACGTTGAAGATGTGTCATGCCCGGATCTCCTTTCCACGTCAAACATGGATGGCAGCGTAAAACAATTGGTAATATGGATTGATCAGACACTCGGTTAAGTATTTGTCTGATTGCTGAGACTTAAGCATTGACACAAAGAATACGTACAGCAAATTTTACATAGTAATTTTGGTATTCAAAAAGGGGGTGCCAAAATGATGCTTATAGTTCTCCCGTTGGGACAACAAGAAACTTGAAAAAATATTTGCACCGACACTTTGAATACTATTGAAAATAACCGAAACGTATTTTAAAGGATAATAACATGTAGTGAATCACAGTTTTTTTTTTATCTAAGATCCTGATACGAAGCTCCAATTCATGAGCTAAAAGAGACTATCTTTACCGTGAACCAAAAGTGCTTGAATGAGAAAATCTAAATTCAAAGGGATTGTGTGTACTTCACTAGTTTTCTTAAGGTCAAACTTCTTCAATATTGCTACATCCACGTTTTTGCTGAACTCCCCACGTGCATAAGGAAGAAATTAACGGAATTGTGGAAGGACAAGTCATGGGTTCTCTATCAACACAATGACCCGTCTTATTCCGCATTGTCTGTTAAGATGTTTCTTGCCAAGCATAGCATATTAACGTTAGACCATCCGTTTTATTCACCAGATCTTACATTATGCGAGATATTTCTTTTTCCTAAGATGAAATCTGCACTAAAAACAAGATGGGAGTCCATTGAGGTTGTGAAATGGAAAGCTGCACGTTGAAGGTGTCACAAGATGATTTCCAGCACTGTTCGTATGAAGATCTGTATGAATAGAAGAGAGGTGTACCATAAGGATGATAATAGTTAAATATGTATGAAATAAAAATAAGCTTTTATAACATCAGTCTCGTTATTAAATAGCCACAACTTGTATGTTTCCTTAAGTACCTAAACAAGCATTCCCAGATTTTAAAATGATCCATAAGGTAAGGTGAAGAGACTTTTATTATTATTATACATGGAAAAGATGCCTTAGTTAATTAAAGCGACTAAAGTACAAATAAAATGTATTCTGTTTGCGTATCACTTATGAAGTTTTGAAAATAGAGAAATTTCACGAATTGTTTTCCGGTTTTTATAACTATTAACTTCTCAAATGTCGCAAACTTATTGTTCTAAATAGGAATTTCGGTATATGAAGAGGAGGGAAAAATTTTAACGAATAAATTCAAAATATTTATTGGTCTTCCAAAAAGCTCTAAAAAACACATATTTATTTAAATTAACAATATTTCAGAATTTTATTCACTTTAACGCTTTTACCTTTAATACAAATGACTTAACAAATAAAAAAACGTATTTTTCAATTGTATTTTTCTTATTGAACTAAATACTGTCTGATGTTAGATTCCTTAAAATATGTATTTATATATTGGAGGAACGGAACATGTGTTTGAAGTATCGTGAGTAGTTAGTTCACACATTTGAAGCCATAGTTTTTTTTTTTTTTCATAAGATTAGCCATTGACACGTGATATATTAAGGTTGCTATGGAAACGGAGACATCACTTTCTTTTATTCAGATATTTTAGATTTTAATCAACTATTTAATAGTTCTCACACACACAAAAAAAATCCTTAATAATTTTTATTTGTACGTTTGTTTCGATATACTTTTAGAATATCCTATGTTAACAAAATAAAATTGAAGTGAAAAATGTTAGATATAAATAAAAGCATCACTAGAAAAGACTTTGAGTGTCCTGTATTAGAAAATTCAAATGATTTTTGCCAAATAAGCTTAATATGCGCAAAGATGTCAGTGTCATTTTTAGGTCTCAAGAATAATAGGAGCTACGTTAGATCAACAAATCCATGAGTTATTGTAAAGTAGATGAATGGTTGCTAAAAAGTTTAAATAGTAAAAAGAGGAAAAGCTCCTAGTGCAGGGATGGCGAACCCTTATGGATCAATGGGCTACTTTTTTTTTTCTAAAGATGTGTTTAATACGGTATAGACGTGGTAAGACGTAAGGTATATGCAACACAAAACTCTTTATTTACTACGAAAAAAAAACCTTTTGTGTGTGTGTGCACTGTATAATTGTAAATGCTTTAGTTATACCTGTAATTCAAATTAAAGTAAACATTAGTGTGATTTCTGTTGCTGCAGATTGGATGATAAATAACTTACATAATGATTGTAACATGTTACTTTTAGTAAAATGCATGCTTAATTGGAGTCATGTGCCACAAACGGTTTCTAAGCAATTAATTATTTTTGTTGTTTTTCATTTTTTTGACAAGAGAATTTGTGAAGGGTTTCAAAATGCCATTTTACAGACGATGTTCTGCATACCACTATTCCAGAGCATAGAACACACAATAATGACATATTTACAGATTCACCAAATTTGAAATTCTCTGTTACACTTACTATCTTCTAATTTTCATTCTTTTTATGAACTAGCCATGTTAAACAACAGTTAAAAATCGTAAATATAACACAAATAAATTTTAACATACAGTTGTGTCAATAAAATTGACTATGCTACGCGTAGAAAAATTTTGCATCATAAGAAACTGTAGTCCACGACGTAACTAAAGAAAGACAATAAAGAAAGAGTGCGCTCTCTGCCGCCCCGCGAACAATCACTTGCGATTTTTCGTAATAATTCATAGTGAAATTTGTTAATTTCAAATAAAATTCAAACCATTTTAATCGCTGACGTGCGCAAAATATTGTGTTGGTTGTACCATTGGTTCGCCATCCCTGTTCTAGTGCCAAGTTTCCGAGTATAGTTATAGTAAAACTAATTGATAAGTACTATGATAATTATTATAAATTAAGAAATTTATGCCATCACGATGTAAAAAATGCTTCATTCATAACAAACAATCAGCGTTTTCAAGAATGAATCTGCTCTGCTTTTTGAAGTAGCAGCAGGCAAATATCCTGTAATTGTAAACTGCATTTGCCGAACAATTTCAAATTTAAAAAGTGAAGAATTTCAATTTTTATTCTGATAAAAGCAATTAATTTCCTTTAGTTGAATAACATTTTATGTTATAAAAAAGTAAGATTTGGAAAATTTTAGATGATTTTGCTTACAGGAAAAGAACAGTCAAATTAAGAAAAAGTAAAATAGAAAGCAAAAAAAAAATAAAAAAACAGCAACTCAGATCCATCTAAGTATTTCGAGTACATCTCTCTCGAGACCTAAAAAAGGGAACATACAACAACAAAATACAAACACATAAGTACCTCAAGTAATTATAACGATGATGATCGATTTAAGTTTCCATTATGGCATCAATAAAAAACCTCGTGACAAACGAGAATTCAACTTAAAGACAATATAACGAGACCGTGCTCGTTGTGAAATATCTGACCAAGCTACAGATTCCATTGCGTCATTTGTCCTTTAAGATTATGAGGTGATACATTATTCGGATGTATCGGAATATTTCTAAAATTTTCCCCATGATACACCTCGAAATGTATGTGGTACTATCATCAAAAAGTTTTTGTCAAGATCACTATCAAAAGAATTAAATAAAAGAGTCATAATTTTTCATTAAGGTATGTGACTACCTTTAGAGCACTTTTTTTTAAATATATAAATTTTCAACCAAATAAACCCTTTTTTATTTGAAATAGGTCTTAAAACTAGGAATTCAAGTACAATTTCCACAAAATTAAAAATAATTTACAATATATTGGGAATTTTTAGTGAAATCTTTTTGAAACATTGCAGTTACGGTAAGGCTTGTATTGAAGATTATAATTAATATATTTGAATAATATCCATACAGTACGTAAATAGCATCATTATCTATGTTTAGAGCTATCAGACTTGTAAAACCTTTGAAAGTTTTTGAAATCTGTCATTTTTTATGCAAGAAATCCATTTCTTACAAAAAACTAATGTTATTTTCTCACAAAAAGTGCAATAAAATACATAAATATATACATAGAGATTAAATTATTGTCTAGACAGGAGATAAAACTAAATAAAACATTCTCGGAAAATTTTAATTCATTATCTTATAAAGAAATTTTGTAGTGAACTTTACCATGAAGCAAGAAATTGAAAAACGTAGTTTCTCAGAAAATGCATTTAAAGATTTTAATACCGTATGAAAAATCTTCTACTAATTGTACACTCTTTAAAACTCACCATATTTATAGGTCAAGATCTTTTTAGATTCATGCTTAACTAATTTGGACTTTTTTTTCACCTTTTGATGTTTTCTGGAGAGTTTCTTAGACTATAACAATTGTCTTTTTTAGTGAAATTTTGATGAAAAGTGGCAGTTACACAAAATTCTAATAAATGTATTCAAATAATATTTATACAGTACGTGTATAATATCTTTATGTGTTAGAAATTAAAAGATTTGTAATACTTTTGAAAGTTTTATTTAAATATGCCAAATTTTATGCAAAAACATGATTTTTATAAAAAATTAATGACTTTTTTTTATAAAAAAGAAATTAACTATATAAATATAAACGCAGATATTAGAGTTTTATTCACAACACAGATAGAACTAAATAAAACATGTTTTGAAAATTTCAATTCAATAACTTAAAAATATTTTGTGTAGGGATCTACTTTCGGTTACTAATTATGCTATAACTTTGCTTCTTGATATCGTAGAAACAAAAATAGAGTTGGAATCTTAAATGTATGGGCTATAAATTAAATTTCGAAATTTTTCACCAAAACGACGAATTTTGTGTAGTCACATACCTTAGTAAAGTGTAAATTTTTATTTTACTTTACTAATAATACTAAACATAATTGTACTGTACTAACATTCAAGAAATCAATGTTTATATAATTTATTTCTGTAATTTATATTCCAATATACTACATCTTCCAAAAATAAAACAGTTTAATTCCTTAATAAATAAGCATCATCAGAGATCTACCATATCAAATAAGAAATTAGAACAATTGTAGATTCGTTTGAGTGAATTTGTATTCTTGCAATTCAAACGCACTAAATTAGACAATAAACAAACCTTTATTTAATAAACCTATTTTATAATTAACTTCTTTCCTTTTACAGACATTACCAACATAAAGCTTATTGATTAATAAAGACATTTATTGTGATGAATAGTATGGTAGAACAATTTTTTAAAATATTTTCTTTTTAAATGGTATTTTAATTTTTTTTGATATTACAAAAGAAAAGGCATTAGAAAAAAGTTCTATGAAGTGTGTATGCTTTTTTGAAAGAATATTTTCTTACATTAATGCTTTACAAAGTCAAATGGGACTTATTGTAAGCCCTTTCAGAGATCAGATCTACTTTTATCAGCAACCTATTAAAATCATTGCATAAAAAGAACAATTAAGCAAAAAGTCTCAGTAGTCCGATAACCTTAATAACGTAAAATATAACTATGCTGTCAGTTACTCACTCTAACTTGATGTAAATATGTTAACACTATATGTTGTATTTTCAAGCATTGTCAAGGTGATCACAGGAAAATGATTTCTTCACAAATGTCTCGTATGTAATATCAAAGAGTATCAAATAAACATATAAAGAAATAATGAAATATTTACTTAGTCTTATTAAGTCTGCTGAATTCTAAAAGCTTAGAGCAAAGTAATAAAGAACTAACCATTTATGTACTAGTTTAAGGGCTTTTACTTCCTTTACAAAAAAAAATACAGAGGTTATCAATTATCTTCAATCAATAAAATAGTAATTAGTAGATTTTCCATCTTTGTGTTTTGAATTGTCTGATCTGATCCACACCCAAAAAAGTGAGAGGAAAGATTTCGCTTCTCATAGTCTGTAAAATAAATTACTTTATTGAAGCTAATTTTATACAAAATTTCGAATAAATGTTTGTAGGTAATAAACGCAATTTATTTAATTATAGCGTGCATTTGATTCAATTACTCTTCCTGCCAGTTGAATCCTAAAATAAAGGACTGAAATTTGGTTAATAATGCAATTAGTCATAAAAGTGAAGAAAAGTTGAAAAGGATCTTCATGACAGATCCTTTTTCAATTAAGGCTTTTGACAGATTAATTATGTAAGTATCCCAACATTATTATAGTCCAAGAGAATTTGCTTAAAGAAATGGGTTAGTTAAATAAATTACAGTTACATGTATTTCTCATGAATTGTGTTAAGCATTTGCAATACATAAATTAAACAGTATTAAATAATGTCGTAGTGTGAATATTTTTGACACATAATCACTCTCATTTGTGAAAAGATAATACTTTATATATTCTATCAGAGATGGTATTATTTGGGATGTTCTTCTTATTTTCTTACATTAAAATGCAGGAGCTGCTGGTGATGTTTTCATTAAAAAGGCAACACTTCAGCTAGAGCATAGCTCTTTAAAGCTTCATAAAAAGAATTATAAATAATTAAAATAAAGTTGAAGCCCACCAATAGTATTTAATATTATTCAATATAACAATATTTAGTTAGTGTTTACATTATGTTAAAAATAGTAGCAATCATATTATTTGGTTTATTTATGTATAAGTTATCAGTTACTTGTAAAATATCATTTCAGCACATTTTCAATCTTGTTTAAATTATACATATATACACCCAAAAGACAAATAGATATGTATATAAGAAATGTTAGTTCTGTAGTTGAGCAATAAGTTTAAAATAATTTAAATAAAATGATAAAACAATGTAGCTGGATACCTTTCTTTCTTGAACTTAAACTTCATAAGATTCAATGCTAAGAGACGTGTCGATGTTTCCGAAGAAGACGAAAAAATTATTGTTCCCTCATAACTGCCACGAAAATCATATTATTTGATATTTATAATGTAAAATTTGGCGCAAATGGTGCAGCCATAGAGTGCTAAATTATTTTTGTTCCATATTTCTTTCACATATATTTCAAACTAACTTTGAATATCGTTTTCCCTAATGCATATGAAAGGAAAGTCCAGCAAATTACTTGAAATGAAAACATACATAATTTGGAGCATCTTTAAAGGGAGGCTGTGAATTTTTGTTTTTATGCAATAAAAAGTCAGTAACAGAAAAAATTCAGCACCCGTATTTCATAAAATACTTTGTTGTAATAACTAACAATTATAGCATTGAAATGCAAAAATGAAATTCATTTTAAAAAAGGATTAAACAGTACATATTTTTCATAAGAGAATACTTTATATATAATATTTGTGTATAAATAACGATTCGAAATACAATAGTCATTTTGTCAACATAATTACAAATGCAACAAAATTATCCTCGAATTTTTTTTTTTTTTTTAAATAAAAAGAAGGCTTCTCCCATTCTTAAAATGATACATGTTCCACATCCTCAAGCATTCAACTTAGCTGAACATGCGATATTAATGAGTACTGCAGGTAAAAAATAATACATATTTATTTATATGTATGCATATATATCTTTATAGATAAAAATCTTCTGTGCGTGTGTATGTGACTAAACTCCTCCTAAACGGTTGGACTGATTTTGATGAAACTTTTTTGGAATCGAGTGGATTCGAGAATGATTTAGATTCCCAATTCGGTCTGATATCGCAATTAGTTGAAAAGATATTAATTAAAAATATTAAAAACATTCAACTCAATATTCAACTGCATTGTTGTAACTACGTTATTGTTGTAAAATGGCGTAAGTTGGCGTCGAAAATCGATTTTCTACCAAACTGGCCAAACCGGGTCTTTATTGTTACAAAAATGCAGAGGAATCATGCTTTTTAGCGTTTTTAATTAATATCTTTTTGAATAATCTTTATATATGTAATTTTTCTGTGCGTTTGTATGTGACTGACTCCTCCTAAACGTCAGGACCGATTTTGATGATATTTTTTGTGTGGGTTTAAGTGGATTTGAGAATGATTTAGATTCATAATTCAGTCCAATATTACAATTAGAGAGAGAGAGAGAGTTATAAGATATTAATTAAAAAACTTAAAAACCATAACTTTTTACCCATATATGCTGTTTATTCTGCTAATGCGTGGCAAGAAAAAAAAGAAGGAAGAGGGGGATAATTTTCCGATATTCTCGATGTTTTTAAAATTGCAATCTAATTTTTCTATCAAAATCAGACAAAAAAATAATTACAGTATCGGAAATATTATTCATTTCGCTACGATACGAAATATACCTTTATATATATAATTTTCCTGAGCGTGGAGTGACTGAATCCTCCCAAACGGCTACCGATTTGAATATTTTTGGTGGTTAAAATTATTCGAGAATGCTTTAGATTCACAATTCAGTCCGATATCGCAATTAATTAAAAATACGCCAAAATTGTGTAAGTCCACGCGATTGTTCATAAGAAAATCGGGGCAAATATCCTTGTGGCCACTATTTTGAGCGGCAAACTTCAAGGTGAAGTTGTATTTCTACCAAAGATCATAATGATTCTTTCAGACTCATCTACCCATTCAAATGTTTGTAATTTCCAATTCGCTTGGTATTTTCTATGACCATTAATAAGTCACAAGGTCAGACAATGACAATTTGTGGCATAGATTTAAAAAAACTCTTGCTTTTCGCACGGCCAATTATATGTTGCCTGTCCGAGGTTGGGAAAACCATCGCATTTGTTTGTTTATACTCCTCAAGGATTAACCAAAAACATTGTACATTCAATGGCATTACGATAAATTTATTTTTTGTGCATTAAAAAAATATACCTGTTATGAAAATGGTTTGAGTTTTATTTTTTTTTACCCTTTAATCAAAACTAATTCAAGTTTCTATTCAGAATAGCTTCTATATTCAACTTAGTTCATAGTAAATACATACTCATACGCAATCGATAGGTCAAATTGTGGTAACTGTACACATGATGATGTCAGGTATTGTAATATTTTTCTTTATAAAAAATTTAATCAAAACATTCCAGACTGTTACAACTTATTCAAAATGTTTGTAATTTTTGGATCTAAGACGTGTGTACAGAACAACATCTGCCGGGACCACTAGTATATATATATATATATATATATATATATATATATATTTCTCCCGGATTCCTATAGTAATTTAATATTCTAATTCTATTCTACTGCTGTTAAATTCACCCACGTGGGTTTTGGGCCTTTGCCTTGGTTTATCTCCTGTGCTATTATGTCGAAAATTTCCGCGGTTGGGGAAGGTTGTGATCTCACAAAACACTGTTTAACCCTGTTTCACTGTCCTAAGCCAGTGACATTTCGGGAAATCATAATAGTTTTTTCCACTCTAGCTAAATTTCTTTTTTTGTTTGTCATGGTTCCAAGTTATTGGTTCTTTCGGTTTGATCTTAAGATGTTTTAGAATTTATTAGTCTTCTTTTTAATTTATGTACTGCTATATATATATATATATATATATATATTATTAAAATATATAATATAATATATATAAAATATGATATATATTATTATATATATATAATACTACATATGCTATATATATATATATTATATATATTATATATATATATAGGCAATTTCTACTAACAAGAGATCACATCCAAACAATAACATTCGACAAACACATAGACAGCAGGAAAATCACACAATGAAGGACAAAAGAGTAATCGAGATAATAAATATAAAATGGATGCTGCAGTGCTATGAACATTACTAACTTAGGACAGTTATTATATAAAAATTAAATTATATAAAAGTGGGGTTGAACATGTTTTTTGGCCAGCCAACCTTCCCCCTTTTTTTGTAAATAACACTGAGCAAAAACCAATAGGAAATAATGGATAGAAATATCTAAATCCATTACAAGATAGAGGTAACTTACCTAAAAATGGCACTTACAAATATATATATATATATATATGTATGTATATATATATAGCGTGAACCACAATTCTTGCAATGAATATAAAACATCCTTACAAAATAATAGTTTAATATAATAATGTAACTTGTATCTTTGGATAGGTTAATTTTTCAGTACTTTTTTTTTATGCAGTCGATAGGGCAAATAGTTCTTTAATAGGAGCTTGGAGGAACATTTGTATGGCAGACATAAATTTTTGCTGAAATGGCGTTGATTCAAGAAGAAGCCCAATGTTTACTTTTGCCTCACGAAAAGAAATCGCCCATTATTGTTCATCATCAATCTCAAAGCTGTTATGAAGGCAAACCTCCAAACACAAAATCAATAAAACGATGGTATTAAATGTTTAAAGAGATAGGCAACGCGTTAAGGATCTTCCAAGAAATAGCAAGCTTAGTGTCAGTGAAACAATCATTGAACACGTTTAGTAATCAATTCAACGGAGTCCTACTAAATCAAGTTGTAAAGCATCAAGTGAACTTTAATTATTACAAACAAGTTTACAATATTGGCAAACAAAATTCTTCATAAATTCTTATGCTGCATGTTTATAAAGTGCAAGACATGTTAGAGAATATTTGACAGGAACCGGAATAACACTTATATATTCATTCTCCGAGCTGGCAACGGGGCATACTCTGAAGTTTATTGAGGTAAGTGGTCTTATAAAACAATATTCTTTAGTACTCGCAATATATCCGAACAAACATATGTCTAATTATTGAACGTTTTAGCATAATTAATTATAATAAGGGCAAGACTTTTGATTCACCATATATTAGGTCTATGGGAAAGTTCTGTCAGCATAAATCGAAATAAAATAAATTGTTCATACCTTGAACCAATTCCATTCAGTAATATAATTGAAATCATTATTTATAACTTCTTGCCATCGAGACAGTAATTTTTATATCCCATTTTAAAAAAAAATGCCTTATCCTAGAACCGAAAAACTGAATCAGTGTCTGTATGGTATCTTCTTTGTTTTTGATTTATTCGACTTTCAAAAAATTTGCATGAACAGAAATAATTGATAATCAAGGGGTGTTAGATCCGGGTAGTATGGTGAATGCGATAGAATTTTTTAGCCAGCTATTTATGTTTATGAAGAGACCTCAAAGAAGCACGTAGCCTAGCATTATCATGAAGCAGTATGACGTCCTTTCTATTGTACATCACCAGCCTCTTTTCTTGAAGTGCTGTTTTTAAATTATCCTATTGCTGACATTACTTAACCCGCGGTCACTCGCGCCTGTTTTTGCTACCGTCCTTACTCGCGGGGTGTAGAGAACACACCAAACATTTAACACGTGTATTTAATTATGAAAATAAAATTAAGTCATTATGATACATATTTATAAAGTACAAGATGTTTTTTGTATTATACAAATAAAATTATTAAATTTATTGCATACAAATGAGACTAACATTAATTTAAACTAAACGTACAAAATTTTCATTTTAAAACACACAATTTTATATTTTTTCATAAACCAGTAAAAAGTATATACCAGTAATAAATATACTTTATAATTAATGAGATAATGACAGAAGAAAGTATAGAGAAATAATATTTTAATCATGTTCCAAACATTCAGAGCAGACTGTATACAAATGCTCAACTTCTCGCGGGAATTCTCAGACCCCCAGTTAAACTTTTGTGAAGGTCATTATATTACAATCGTTTGAGAAAGAGGGATTGCATCAGGCCTGAAGGTTCAATGACCTAAAATGCGCAGCTACAGAAAACAGCGTGGTTCTGCGCATTATTTTTAGAATCCTGGGAGGATTTTCTTGTTGCTGGGGTGTACAGAACACCCCACGCGAGTGATCGCGGGTTAACCGAATTTAGCTTTTCATATGGTTTCAGCAGCTCAAAATGTATTGGTCTTCGAATGTCCTAATATATGCACAATATTCTCTTACTCCTACTCAACTTCGGCTTAGAGGTGCAGATGGCAGGTTTTCCGGGTTCACAATATAGTCTTCTTTTTACGATATTTTCATAGGTAACAGAGCAATTTTTTTCAATAAACTAAATCTAAATTAAAATATAATTTAAATCATATTGATTAAGCAATTTTAAAATCAATCTAATTAAGCAATTTTAAAATTAATTCTAATTTAAAAAATGCCGTCGATTCAACGTTGAACTTATCTTTCAAAGAATTTTTCGTGTTTACGTAAATTTTGTTTTTCATAATTCCGAACATATATTAGTTCAATGAATTCCATTTCAAAACTACCAATGTGTGTGTCACTAACTATAAAATTTACAATATTTTTATTGCCACTTTTATAGTTTTTTTAATGGCATTCTTTGTCTATAGAATTCCTAATATAATTGTTAATTTATGTCTTTGTTCAGTGTCAAAATTATTCATTTTTAAACCTATAGTTTTCTTTTACTTATAAATATTAAATGACAATATTTAGATTAATTAGTTAATGACAAATAGCACGAGAAAAATATATATGGCATTAATTTTATTTCAGATATCATCGAAATACGTAATCTAGTACCAGAAAAACACAGATAATTGTTAATGGTCTAAATATAATGGACACTACGGATGTAATGCTATAATGTTATGTAAATACAAGCAAAGATTTTACTTATTTAAGTTTTAAAAAAGGCAATTTTATTCATGTTTTATTAAGTTCTATTGCATAGAGTTTTAAATAACTGCATATATTTTTCGCATATTAATTTTCCCACACTTAAAAAAAAATCGTGACTGTGTTTTGAAACATTTTCCAAATTATTCAAATTGTAATTTTAAGCATATACAGAGACGGTATAACATCAGCAGCCCCTTAAATTCGCACTTCTCGTCGCTCAAATCAAATCACGGATTTAAATCTTGATTTTCGAGCATAAAAATGAATTTTATTTCATGCAGAATTCGAAAAGATCTTCAAAGTTTTCTTGCGATATGTTAAGGTTAATCAGCATTGAAAAATACTAAGTAGTTGAAGTATTGTTTCCGCTATTTTCCATCATGTCTGAATATCACATGATTCATCACCAAAAAAAATAATAATAATAATAAATCTCATGTCTAGCCCGATTTCGCTATACAGGAAAATAAAACTAGTTAATTAATAGATTTACTTAGTTTATTTAATTTTAAGCAAAAATAATATAGTTAATTTTCTAAGATTTTCTCAAAATAAACCTTATTTTTCTGATAAGTACCATCTGACCTACATTTTTATACAAAAATGATATATTCATACCTTGCGTTAAAGATACGATATATGTATATCTATATCAATTAACCCGCGGTCACTCGCGCCTGTTTTTGCTACCTTCGTTACTCGCGGGGTGTAGAGAACACCCAAAACTTTTAACACGTGTATTTAATTATGAAAATAAAAATTAAGTCATTATGATACATATTTATAAAGTACAAGATGTTTTTTTGTATTATACAAATAAAATTATTAAATTTATTGCACACAAATGAGACTAACATTAATTTAAACTAAACATACAAAATTTTCATTTTAAAACACATAATTTTATATTTTTTCATAAAAACCAGTATAAAACGTATATGCCAGTAATAAATATACTTTATAATTAATGAGATAATGATTGTAGAAAGTAGAAAAATAATATTTTAATCATTTTCCAAACTTTCAGAGCAGACTGTGTACAAATGCTCAACTTCTCACGGGAGTTCTCAGCCCTCCAGATAAACTTTTGAAGTTCATTACATTCCAATCGTTCCTTAAAGAGGGATTGCATCACGCCTGAAGGTTCAATGACCTAAAATGTGCAGCTACAGGAAAAATCGTGGTTCTGCACAGTCTTTTTAAAAATCTGGGAGGATTTTCTTGTTGCTGGGGTGTACAGAACACCCCGCGCGAGTGATCGCGGGTTAAGCCAAAAGTTCTTTTAAACTTTGAAAATTTCTAAAAAAAAGGAAGAAATGGCGATATAGAAGAGCAGTTTACAAGAAAGGGCTGATAAGGAAGTAGGATTTCTTTTATTGACAAAAATATGTATAATAGTGTCCGAATTAAATCAAAAAGGCATGTTATTTATAATAAGCTTGCATCCATACTATGCTAATCCAGTAAAATGATTCCCTATTGAATAAGTTTGGTGAAAACAGAGAGACTGGACAAGGTTGCATAATAGCATGGCCAACATGTTCAGCCAACTTCTCCCTTGTCGACTACATGTTGCGGAGCTATATGAAATCACTTATATACCATTTATCCCCATCAACATTGGCCGAAATGAAAGATTTCATGTGTCGTGAGGTTTTATAGTTGGATCGTAAGGATATCTTGATTCATCTATATTTGGCGTTGTGAACTGTCTTAGAAGTGTCAGACAATGTTCTGGAGGTCATGTTGAACAATTGTCATTGCATGAATAAAAATTAATGGAGCTTACTGTTGTCCTCTTCATTGTGTTTCCGATTGTCAGCGTCCTCTACTAGTGATATTTTTAACTAATAACATTCTAAAGGACTATTTAAAAGTATAAATCAAAATTATTTTGAAAAAAAGAAAAAAATAAATAAATATGTTTTGAGGCTTATTTATATATTTATTTATTTATTTTTTGCTTTTTCGAATTCACTTGCTATCTCTACCTGGAAGAATAGAAAAGAAAATCCATTAACATTAATTCCAAAATCATGCAACTTTTTTTTCCCATCTCAAGAGAGTAAAGTAATTTTTAAAGAAATTATCATAGGAATTGTAATTAAAACTAGATAATAATATACTGATATAAATTGATCCCTTTTCTTCTGAATCCCAGTAATCCCCAAGGATCTCCTTTTACAGAAAAACATCAAGAAGGGAAAATTCGACGTAAGGCTTCAATATAAAAACCTTTATTTTCATGCAAAAACTAACCAAGTGCTTCTTGAGACCCTAGGCACTTTTCGTGGGGGAGATAAAAAATAAAGGAGAAGAATAGAAAAGAAAATCCATTAACATTAATTCCAAAATCATGCAACTTTTTTTTCCCATCTCAAGAGAGTAAAGTAATTTTTAAAGAAATTATCATAGGAATTGTAATTAAAACTAGATAATAATATACTGATATAAATTGATCCCTTTTCTTCTGAATCCCAGTAATCCCCGCGATCTCCTTTTTACAGAAAAACATCAAGAAGGGAAAATTCGACGTAAGGCTTCAATATAAAAACCTTTATTTTCATGCAAAAACTAACCAAGTGCTTCTTGAGACCCTAGGCACTTTTCGTGGGGGAGATAAAAAATAAAGGAGAAGAATAGAAAAGAAAATCCATTAACATTAATTCCAAAATCATGCAACTTTTTTTTCCCATCTCAAGAGAGTAAAGTAATTTTTAAAGAAATTATCATAGGAATTGTAATTAAAACTAGATAATAATATACTGATATAAATTGATCCCTTTTCTTCTGAATCCCAGTAATCCCCGCGATCTCCTTTTTACAGAAAAACATCAAGAAGGGAAAATTCGACGTAAGGCTTCAATATAAAAACCTTTATTTTCATGCAAAAACTAACCAAGTGCTTCTTGAGACCCTAGGCACTTTTCGTGGGGGAGATAAAAAATAAGAAGTACCTTCATGGTATCTTATGTGATGCTTATAAGTTTCTGGAAAAATACTCGAAAATAGCTTAGAGAACAAAAGACTCAAAGTAGGAACATATTAGAATGTTTTCCTACTTCAGGAAATCGTGACCTAACTATGCCTATAGATGGTAACGGGGAAATTTATGAACATTTATCTTAGCCCTAAAAAAGCAGTATATTAAAATAACTTTTTTTATATAATGTTGTGTCATTCATATATACTTATAACAAAAAAACATAGCTGTTCAATAAAAAATTTTAATTTTTTTTGTGTGTGTGTATATAGTAAATTTAATTAGTATTTTTATTTTGTTTATTACAATATGCAAATAAGAGAATTTTGATGTGATTTTTAAATAACATGTGTAATTCATATAGAATTTTTAAAAGATCTTGATTTCTGACCAGCAATGTCTTTGATAAGTGATTACTTGAAACTTTTTCTATTTTTATGACAGTTTAATTTACTTTTATCTCTATAAATTGCACTTTATTAAAATTTGAAATATGCTTCTATAAAATTCTTATTAAGTTTATTTTTTTCCCATAAATTTTGAAAGTATAGGTGGAAAACTTTTTTTTTAAATCTTCTTAGTTTTTATCGCGTAATTATTTATTACAAGATGTAACTATATCATAAAATTGTATTAAACATAAGCTTCTACATTTTAATTTTACGACTCACTGTAATAAAAAAAATGAAAGAAATTTTCGAAAGAAAAATTTCAAGATATTAGTGAATTTTGTAAAATTTGAAAAATATTAGAAGATAGCATTGGATTTCAGTATTTTAAATAATTTATGTGTCGATAGCATTGTTTTTTTATATTCTTGAGTTCTATGATATTCAATAAGGATTATTTCAAAATTTTTATTTTTATTTTGTAGGGTTTATATGTATATATATATATATATATATATATATATATATATATATATATATATAAATCAATCACAATTTCACAATTAGGTAAAAAATTGAAATTATGTGAATCTCAAAAACTAAATCGTATTTCAAAATATCAATGGCGAATATAGAAAATAAAATACCAACGTTTTCAAACAAAATTAAAAATTTATAAAACATCCAAGTGCATCCTCGGATTTAGGACCGATAAGTGGGATTACACTAGTTTGATGGTGCCAACCTTCCCCTATTTCTCAACTTGGTAAGTTATTCGGGAAATATCCAATTCTCAAAGATTTAAAAATTATAAATTTTAAAAAGTTAATGCTTAAAAAAAATTTAATAAACATTTAAAAAAAAAATATATATATATAACTTTGTACGCAATATTATTCACGGCGTATGTACTGTTTATTTTCATGTAACATGAATGTGAATCGTTATATTTATAGACAGCACATTTCAGGATTAGCGAAGTCTTATAAATATATATTAACTTATGCAGGATATTTTAACAGCTATTTTTTTATCAGATGCATTCGCAAAAGTTATTTAAAGTATAATATTCTCTTTTATTTTTGAAAACCTGAAATATTTTATAAAGTTTATATTGTTTACTCCTTTGTTTCGATAAATACAGATTTCGCTGGTGTATGAAAACAATTCATAGCATCGATTGTAATCTTTCGAATTCATTGATAATATAAAGGATTTCATACTTAAGTAAATATGTGTTTTCAATGGCAAAAAAATAAAAGTTTTATTAAAATATACTGATTTTATGCTTAAAATTACGAGGATTCACAAAGATATTCGAAATATTTTACATTCTCGAATGATTTTATAAAAAATTAAACAATGCACTTGAATCTTTTTTACATAGACACGGCTATATGTTAACATCTAGTAATTGTTTATTTATTTATTTTTTATTAAAATTTCACTATCAACAAGGAAATAATGTATTTGAGCATATTTGCTTCTGTTATTATTTGAAAGTTGGGATTATTATTGTATTTTCTCAAAGCTAAAAAAAATCATCAGTAACGTCATCTGCAACAGTTTTACATACGATAGTTAAATGCTAACATAAGAAAGAAAATAAGAAAAACGTTAAATTAGCATAAATAACTTTAAATTCAAAAATATAATGTCAATTCCTCAGTAATAGTGTGTTCTACATTATCTACGCGACCTGTATCTGTAGGAAAGAGCGAAGAATCACGCAAATATGTCATCTTAATATATTTGTTTATTAAGATCTTAACTTAAATACTATATACAATAATAATAATAATGAAATTAAGCAAATCTGGAGTGAGAAGACACAATTCGTATTACCAAATAATCGCGTAATTGACCTCTACATCTAAATTTACAGCTTCCTTCTAATCTCACTAATACACGTACTGTCCATATAGTTTAATCAAAGGGGCTTACCGCTATATTCTAAGCAAACAGCTACCTTGTTTGTCCTAACTGACGTGGCTTCAATCTGTCACTAATCCTTGTGTTCACGGATCCACCTTGTTGTTGTTGTTACCAATGCCACCTGATCGGCAAATGCCCACGAAATTCATCATGGCAAAGGCCTAAATGACGCCTGTCGTTAGCCGTAGCTTTGAGCACCATCGATTCCACCCCAATTTAGAGGGAGAACACTCTGGGGGTGGTCAGATGCCTCCCACCTCTCTTCCTTTTCGACCAAACTCACGAGAGGACTTGCGGCTCGATGGCTATTTAGAGTACCCCCATGCCGTGCAGGCACTATTCATTTACAAACATCCATGTCTTCTCCGGGATTCGAACCCAGTCCCTACAGCACATGTGTCAGCGCCGCTAACCACTATACCTGATGGGCGACCGGATCTACCTTTAATATGATTATACAGGTACTGGTAGTATAAATCTTGGACTTGGGTATTTCCTCTAACTTTTACTCAGTCACATTCAAGCATAGACATAGACCTCATATAGCAACGTCCCATAGCCACCCCGCGAACGCTAAACTTCTACAAGAAAAAATATTCCTAATATGCATTATCATGTTCTACTTCTCGAGTTGGTGTCAAAGAATTGCCATTTTGGCCCCAAAGAACCCCAAGAGGACATTAATGGAAATCGCGACGAGAGCCCGTCAGAATAGTATTATTTTGAAATTAAAAATGGTTAAATAACATGCCGGCAGTAACCGAGTGGTCTACGGTCGTAAACTTGTGGTCTAGGTTGTTTCTTTCAAAAGTTGGAAGTCGAGTCCTGGTGCCATATGGAGAGACTGATGAACATTAAAAATGTTGAATCTCAAAAATCTCACACGGGCATGATGTGGTAATTTAAAAAATTGGATATCAGACGAAGTGTCATCTGACATCCCATTTGAACCTTAAAAATTTAAGGTATCCGACTATTTGCGACAACTTTTTTTTGAAAAAATGGTGATATGGAGATTTTCTTGTGATTTTTAGATTTAATTAATATACTTTAAGGAAAAAATTGTAAAATTGAAAACAGAATTTTTTTTATTAGCATTAAAGGGGGAAAACTGGTGAAAATGTACAAAAAGTTACATAAACGTGGCCCGCTCTGTACAAAAATATGTTGAACAAATTTCAGCAAATTGCTTTCAAAACTTTTTGAGTCCCCGTTTGAGTTTTTCGAAAAAAAACACATTTCACTAAAACGCATTTTAAAGTTCGACATCTTCTTTTATTAAAACACTTGCAGAGTTTTTGTTCTAGAGAATGGAAAATAAAAACCTTGGTATTTTTATGAAGCTAATAAGATGGCCTATAAAATAAAATCATAAAAAAAAATTGTCATTTTTTTTTTAAAAAAAAAGTCATGATTTTAGGGTAGTCGGATACCTGAAAGCACTTGAAATTGCTTCAAATTTATAAGATCGGTCACCAATAGCCTTCTTGTAAGAAAATGGAAGAATGACAACATTATCTTCTGCGCTCTCTTGTGTCCTCAGCCTTGAGGTTACGATGCATATATCCTTTTACCTTTTGACGCTGACAAAGGTGCATTTTGGTATTTCGTTTTACTTTCTAAGGTTTGTATAACTATTTTTGTTGTTTATTTTTATATTTCTTGTGATAATATAGTATCGTCGTTGGATTTCAACGAAAGTGATACTGAATGAGAATATTTGTCGGAAAACGATGAATACAACGGTCACTCTGATACGGATTTATCTGTTTGTGATAGAGAGGATGAAGAAATGAAACAAAAATGATAATACATTTATGTAACGCATGTGAAAAAGCTTTTTGTTCCAAGGAACATTTCTAGAAATTCTATAAAGATTTGGAATTTTAATTATAATTTTCCAATTTTTTCAAACTTTTGTATCTTAGACATTTTGTAACTTAACTTGTGTAATTTTATACAATGACAATCAAGTAAAATATTTCTGTGCTGGGCACATTGATTGTACATCTAAGTAAGCCATGTATCCACATGAAGTTAGGATGGAATTTTGCCCCTTTTCATAGCCTGCATTTACTAGTGGTTACATGGTACGCAAGGGGTTAATACATAATCCACCAATCCCATTTGTCAATTCCAATTATTGGGGGAAATATATGGAGGCACCATAGCAGAAAGTACATTCTTTCAAGGCGACATCTAAAAGTAAACGTTTTGAACATTTACACAATGTAAAAATGATATTTGTTCCACTTTTCTTAACTTAACTTTGTTCCATTTAACTTAATAGGATTTAAAACTAGGCTAAATGTCAAAGCGATTGACCTCCATGGAACATGAAGTTATTCATAAGAGATTACAAAGTATCTGTCTTGGTGTTAAAATTTAAACAAAATTTCTTTTGGCCTTGTATGCTACAATACATAAATACCAGAACTTTCGAACTATCCAAATGATAATCGGAAAGAAATACAGATATCCAAAATTTCCCGTTTTTTTAAATTTTCAAAAATTTTTTTCCATCAAAATTTAGTGAATTGAAGGTCAACAGAACAAATGATATGCCAAACAATATACCTTATTTTTTTGTATTCGGTATACAAAAAAATTTAAACCATAAACACGGGTTTTTTAATTTTAAAAACAAGAAATTAAAACATAACAGA
Organism: Trichonephila inaurata madagascariensis; assembly: GCA_019973955.1. Taxonomy (NCBI): domain Eukaryota; kingdom Metazoa; phylum Arthropoda; class Arachnida; order Araneae; family Nephilidae; genus Trichonephila; species Trichonephila inaurata. Next base: position 25,992 of record BMAV01005395.1, read on the forward strand.
AACAATTAAATAAGTAATAATAGCATTATGAAGGTTTATTTTCAAAATATTCCCTTTCCCCATAAATCATCCCAAAAAAAAAATATGTATAATGTACCACCAGATATAATGTTATGAATTTTTTTAAAAACTTATATTTAGTTTTTTTTAGAACACTAAATTTTGCTTTTGGAATACAAATACAAAACAAATTTAATTTTTTTAAATGGCTTTTAAAAAAGTTTTATCTTTTCCTTTCAGGTGGTGCTTGGGTGGAGCTACACCCAGAAGTGAGAATGTATCCACTACAACGCCCCTAGGAAACGGGGAAAACAAGTTCAAAGCGTTTATTCAATTTTCGGGGAAAATTTCTGCGTCACGTATTGCCTCAGAGCACGTGACTTTCTCGAGTAAACGTTTTCTTCTTTTTTTGGCGCATTTTCTTCATGCTTTTCGGGAATTGGAGCGGCCTTTTTTTCCCCACGAAAATTGATTAGGTTTGGTAGAAAATTTTTCTTTTTAAAATGGAGTTTTACGTAGGGTTTACGGGGATTAAACAAAGCTTTTAATCAATGAATACTTGAATCTTTTTTAAATTTAAAAAAGAATTGAAAATTGAACAACAATTTCTGAAGATGAAGATTAATTGATTTATACTTTTCAAAAAGTTTTTGCAGTGATTTTTTTATACAGTTTTAAAATTAACATATCAAAATATTTGTGTATAAAGAAGATTTGGCTTTTTATATAAGTACTTTTTAAAAAAAACCCCGTTAATTTTCACCAGTTTTAAAACGTTTGTGTATTATAAATATTTGAGAAAGAATTTATTTATTTTAAAGATACAGTTTTCGCAAAAAAACAATTCAAAGAAGTGAGAATTGGAAGAGTTTACTGAAATGAAGTCAAAACGAATTTTAAAAATATTATAACCAAATATATAATTTGATCTTGGAATGCAGGTATAATACTAAAATAAGATGTAAACGTCTTACAATGAAAAATATAAAGTTTTTAATATTACATTTTTTCAGAATTTCAAAAAAAGTACGAGTATCTTTTAAGGTCTGACTTCAGTAATATTCCAGATCTTCTATAATGCAGACTGAATTACTCCTGCCATATAAAAGATTATGTTTGGCGGTGAAACGTTGCGCCGAATATAAAATAAGAGCTTTAAAAATAAAAAATAAAAAAAGATGATCATAGAAAGAAATTACCTCAAGTACGGTCGAAATATTGTTTATTTAAAAAGCATATGTGAGGTTCCTGACACTTAAGGGTTGCAGTTATAGAAGTGTATTTTTCTTAAGCATAGAAAGCATCGAATAAATGACTCTGAAAAAGAGTATTGCGCAAGTACATTTCAGGTTTCTTCATAAGAGAGGAGGGTGTTATACCGCGAGAATGTACCCCCAACACCCTAAATTAAGTAGTTTTGAAAGTATAGATGCACGTTATACAGCGTTGTGCGAGTTATGTGCCATATTTACAGTATAGCATTAAACTTAATCTGAAAACCTTGAAGTTTTACCCAGAGACAGCAAACAAAACTGCAATTTGTATGAAAACCAGGTAGAAAAACAAATACCTCAATATTAAGATGCCTCACTAGTACAAAACGTCATCCCCTTGACTAATATAGCGTGATTTTTTTACTTTAAATTTTATGTAGCGGAATTTTTCTGCTTCTCAAAATACCTACTTTTTGTTTGTACTTCACTACAAGTTGCAACAGCTTACGTCATAGAGAGCAGCAAAAACCGGAAGCGTTTGCATTTAAATGCTTTGTCAATTTTTTTGGTGTTTATCGAATTTATTTTAAAAATATTAACTTAAGTAAGGTATGACGAGTATATGATGATATTTTTAAAAAATCATTTGTTGTTTTATGTAAATTTTAAGCACAAATTCGTACAATCCATTATTTTAGATTTTCTATGCCCTTGCTTCTCATATATTTTTGTTTTACATTTAACTTTTTTTATATATTTAATAGAAAACCGTGGTTAAAGACAAAATATTAATGAATGATGCTTCATATCAATATCTGGGAGTGTCTAAGAAGCTCCTATTTAATAAAATCTCGTTTCCATCATTAGTACTAAAGCAAAGTAACAGAAAGGACAGAGCCATCCCAATAATACTTAACAGTTGGTGACAAAATATTGAAATTCATTCATAAATGTTTCAAAATTTACTCAGAAAGCCTTTTTTCAGTGTAACCTTTTTTGGTATTTTAAGTTTAAAGATAAATACAATTATTAAACTTGAAAACATTTCGCTTAAGTGAATTATTAATGTTAATTCCTTTAATTGTGATATACAGATTTACACATTATATATATATAATTAGAAAATGCAAATACCTCTTCCAAAGATCTTGTACATGGAATTGTAAAATTTGATCTGGGAATCCATTTTAACTTCTATGTGGGTAATAACCTCTAGAATATAGGAAATTCTACTCGGGGAAAAGCTGCATAGAAACAAAAAAAATTACTAAAGATTAAAAAGTCAAACTGTATCTATATGGAGGTGATTTTAAAAACTGTTCTTTTTATATGCTTTTCATTATAATTTCATATAACCTTTGTGATAAGTAATATTTTAAAATTTTCTGAAATATTTACTGACAAAATATCATACATTAATATATTTTATATTACATATTTTTAAGCTCTAAGATACTTAGTGGAAATACATATACCGAAGTTTTTCCAAATAAAATTATTTTCGCTGCGCCTGACTAATTCAGGAGTACAGTTTTTTAAAATTGTGCTGAAAATTTATTTTAAACAACTCATTTTTTGTTTAATTTATAACTGAAAACTAGTTAGTCAAAAACAAAAAAAAAAATTTTTCAATGTATTTTTTAAATATGGGCCAATTTTAGGTTTAAATTAAACGCTATTTTGCACGTTACGTTAAACATAGTAAAATAAATTCTAATGCATAAAATTTTAAAAATACCATATAATTTACCAGAAAACAGTTGCTGATGAATTGACCTAATATCTTTTGAAATTTTTTTATTTATTACTGAACTGAGGTCAAAAGTGCGCAATGTTCTTTTCTCCTAAAAATTTCACATTTCATCACAATAAGAAAAGTGAAAATCATAAGAAAGATAAATATGCTGTTTTTTCTTAATCCTTACATCACAGCATACATATCATAATGCAATAATATACAAAATTTCAGATTAGTTATCTACAGAATTTTTGAGATATCATGTTTACTGTGTTAAAATATCAAAAAAATCTGTTTCAGAGAAAAAATGCATTTAAAGGATTTAAAATTCCAAATTTAAAAACTATACTGCTAAGAAACCCTAAAAACTTCTATACATCAAAAAGAACAAAACCCTTTTCAAAGCGCAATTATGAATACTATATACTTTCTTCAAACTTTTATCTTTAATATCTTTTAATAATCCTTTAGAGTGTCAAAAGCTTTTTCTTTAAGTCTGGCACATAGCTTACGCAGAAATACAGATTAGACATTATAAAAGCACTTTAAAAAATCTGTATTGCATTGCATTTATAAAAACATTTTACATAGAAAACAAATTTATTGTCTACGTTATTTTAGAAGTTAAGAAATATTTAATACAAAATACAGATGGTATTAAAAATAATACGAACACCGCGCAGTCGGTATGGCCTACTTCAAAGACGCACAGCGCGCATGTCATTTTGCGTTGCAGTCCGCCGCCTAGCGGATTCGAAAGGTAATGTATCAGTCGCTCAACAGCTGCAATAGGTGTTGCACGCGTCTATTGTAATTTCTGAAAAACGCAATAATGACGGACCTGTCAGAGTTCGAAAAGGTATGATTGTTGGAATGAGGTACGCTGGTTGCTCGGTGACGGAAACAGCTAATTATTTGGGCGTGCAAGAAGTACTGTATCTGCCGTTATGACAGCATACAAGAAGTGCGGGAATGTGGCGTCTGGCAAGCACAACAGTGGACGGAAAAGAAAGCTTACCGAGAGGGATAAAAGAGTCCTAACCCGCATAGTGGCCCGAAAGCGCAAGCAATCGCTATCCCAAATAACGTCTGAGGTGAATAGTCATCTTCGTAACCCTATTTCAGCAAGAACCGTCCAAAGGGAACTGCATGCTTCGAACTTGTATGGAAGATTTGCAATTCGTAAACCTTTGGTAACAGCACGTCATGCTTTACAGCGACGCCAGTGGTGTAGAACACACAGACAGTGGACCCCACAACAGTGGCAACAAGTCATCTGGTCGGATGAATCAACGTTCTCCCTATTCCAGACCACCGGACGAGTTTATGTGTGGAGAACACCCAAAGAAGCATTTGCTCCTGAATGCATCATGCCGACTGTGAAGCATGGAGGTGGGTCCCTTATGGTATGAGGGGCGATATCTTGCAGTGGTCTTGGGCCACTTGTTACTTGCATGGCAAGGTTCAAGCTGCCCACTATGTCGATATCCTGGGGATCAGGTGCATCCATTTGTCCAGACTATATTTCCCGGAGAATGCCCATTTTATCAAGACGACAACGCTCCATCCACAGAGCTAAAATCGTGCAAGAATGGTTTGCGAGCATGAGGGACGTAGGTCATCTTTCTTGGCCCCCTCAGTCACCTGATTTAAATATTATTGAATATTTGTGGGGATATTTGGAATCAAAACTCCGTGCTCGATTCCCCCACCATCTACGACTTTGGCATTAGAGACCGCTCTCCACGAAGAATGGCTTCATATTCCATTAAAAATTGTTCATGACCTCTATGCGTCCATCCCACGTCGCATACAGTCTGTAATTCAGTCAAAGGGGGGTCCAACTCCCTATTAATAAAGCATTTCTCCTCTTTTATAGGTGTTCGTATTATTTTGTCACCCATGTGTATATTTGTGTTGTTTTAGCAGTAAACATTCACGAAAAAGCTCTTTTAAAAAATATTGTTTATCACAAAGGTTATAAATTAGAATAACAATCATACAAAGAAATACTTTAAAACCCTCTATATGAATATACTAAATAAATAATAATAATATAATAATGTAATAAAGTTTTTCTAGTGTGTATTTTATACCTCTAATTTGTATTTAAACAAAATATGCATTTAGACGTTAAGAAAAGCTTTTTTGACTCTATAAAATTGATAACAAAATTTAAAAAAAACAAAAAAACAATTTGAAACAAATATATAATACTGATATGTGCTTGTAAAAGGTTTATTCTTTTGATATAAGAAGGTTTTATGTTGTTTTAGCTTTATAATTTTTAAGATTTTGATTTTAAACCTTTAAATGCGTTTTTCTAAGAACAGATTTTTCTATATTTTTTCGAACGGGAAACATAATATCTCAAACATTTCCTGAGACAATTACATAAAATTTCGCCTCATTGCTTATTACTGTAGTGTGCATACTGTGAACAAGAAATTAAGAAAAAACAATATATTTCACTTTTTTCTGATTTTTTTTTTGTGATAAAGGCAAAATTTTTGATAAATTTTCATTTTGTGCACTTTTTGACCCTTAATTTTGTGATAAATTTAAATTATTCAAAGATGATAAATCAGAGTATCGGTGAATGCCTTCTGAATCAAATTCTAAAAGCTTTTTTTTTCTTATGCATTAAAATTTATTTTACAGTGTTTGCCGCGATGTGCAAAAATGCCTAATTTTAGCCGAAAATTGTTCATTTTCTTATGAAAATATATTAAAAGTCTTTTTCTTTGTCATTTTATAAGTTTTGAGTAATAATCAAACAACTTATGAATTAAAATTTATTTTAAAATGTTTGCCGCGATGTGCAAAAAATGCCTAATTTTAACCGAAAATTGTTCATTTTCTTACAAAAATATATTGAAAAGTTTTTTCTTTGTCATTTTATAAGTTTTGAGTAATAATCAAACAAAAAATGAGTTTAAAAATGAATTTTCAGCAATATTTCAAAAAAATGTTCCCACAAGTAGTCATTCATTTTAAAAAAAAGAGAGTAAGTTTAAATAAATAAGAATTCAAAGTAATGCTATTTTATTAATGATTTTAAAAAAGGTTAACTAAAAAATTTACTCGTAATATAATTTTCGAAAAGAAATATTTTTAATAAAATTGGAAGGTAAATACATGATCATAATACATAAATCTTGAGATTTTCAAAATATGATTTTATTTATTTTTCTTTCTAAGATTTACTATGCTTTTCTTTGATCGTGGTTATCATTAATGCAAAAAACATTTTATTTTGTACTATAAGAAAGTAAAAGAAGTAGTTTTATCGTTGGCTTTAAAACATTTCTCTGTCACAAAAAAAAAACTAATTTATTTTCTTAAAAAAAACATTAATTATGATGGGTTAAAGGTTTAATAAAAATAAAATTTTAAAAAAGTGTTAAAAGAAGATTTTTTTTTCTTTCTTTAATTTTTTAACAACAGCAAAAACGTAAAGAGAAAATTTTTCTTCGTAGATTCTTTTATAAGATCTTACAAATAATTTTTTTTGCAGTATTTATTAGTACTGTCACTGAAAATAGAGGTCAGTGAATAGCCTTGCAACATTAACGTAGATGAAATATTAGCAAGTTAACTTACTGTCATTTGAAATAGTCACCTCCTATAACTATGCACCGCTGAGATCTACTATACATATTCTGGAAACTTTGCAAGAAGTCTTCTTTTGGAATGGAGTTCGAAAGCCTCGTCACGTTTAGGTGGATATCAGGAATATCGTCAATTCTATTTCCTTTCAAAGCGAATTTGAGTCGTAGAAACAGGAAGAAGTATTGAGGGTTGAGATTTGGTGAGTATAGTGTATGTTCAATTAGCACCACCTCCTTTTTTGCCAGGAACTGTTTGACGATATTGGCTGTGTGGGGGCGAGCAAAACCCATGAACATTGTTGTGCGTAATAGGTCGTACCCTGCGTAGACTTTTCATAAAACGGGTCAAAATTTCAACGTACCTTGCAGCATTCACCATTGTTCCCTCAGGTAGACAATCCTGATGAATAATGCCTAGACTATCAAAAAGGGTGATGAGCATTGTTTTCAAGCGTGGTTTTTCTGCTCTGGTTAGGTGATGCAGAAGAACGCTATTTCGTGTTTTGTCGTTTCGTTTCAGGATCGTATCTGAAACACCAGGATTCATACTCAGGGACAATACAGCTCAAGAAATTTGGTGTCGCATCCGCCGTTTCGACAAATATCATGTGAAGCCTCTAAAAGTGCATGCTTCTGATCATCAGTTAAGTGATATTTCAAACGACGACAGCACATTGTTCTAATCCCTAAACTCTGGGTAACGATTTGTCGCACGAAATCATGGTTAATCTGCAGTTCATGAGCTATCATGCGCACAGTTAATTGACGATCTTTCGTGATTAATTTCCTCACTTTCTCCATGTATTCTTCACAGACGGAGGTTGGCGTTCTTCCGCTAAGTGGATTGTCAAAAACACTTTCCCGACTTTCTTGAAAACATGCGAACCACTCGGACATACACTTTATTGACAGTGCTTGATCTTCATAAACACGTACCAGCATCCCATACGTATCATTCGGTGTCTTGTCAAGCTAAAAACAAAACTTTAAATTGATCTTTTGTTCGTTAATTTTCCTGTTCTAAGTTAAGAACCAACGCACTAAGCAAATACTTCGTAAAACAAATCTCACATGGAACACAAACAAAAATCATTTGGACAATGCAAAGCCAGATGGACAACACCTGTGGCTATGCAAGGGCCGCGTTTTGTTTCGCCAGTGTTGTAAGATCGGCCGTTTTGACTTCATTCACTTTCTGACTTTATTGTCAGAGGCTGTATGAACAGACAGTTCAATTGATAAAAAGTACTAAGATGTTGAAAAGTATTATCCATGTTAATTTTTTAGCTCTGTCCGATTAAATATTTATTCTCTCTTTTCACCCTTGCATGCTATGAATTGTTTAGAAATAAAAAATAATGGTATTCAATTCTGTAAAATCTAAAGGAAATTTTAAAGTAACATTTAAAAACAAAAGTCTAAATTAAGTCTTTAAAGCATGAAGTACTCGCACATAAATTCTCCTAGGACTTATAAAAAAAATACCAAATTTTCTTATTTAAATTTCTTTAGTCTAATAGAGATTTACTTCGTATTAATAATGTTTGATAACACAGAATGGAATAGGAAATTCGCTGCGCATCTTTCTAATGTACCGTGGACATCAATGTACCTGCATCTCTGAAATATTGGAATCCGTTCCCATCTTTTGGTGTCAATTAACAATTGAAGATGGGAGATCCCAAATGACCCACGACGTGTTCAACAATTCTCCATTGCTCCCAACGTTATACACACAATGTTATACAGCTGCCTTCGCCCAACTGTTTTATTGATCTGTTGCATACCAATCACTTATCTTCCATGTTTAGCAAACTACTGGATAGTATGCTGCACTTGCTGGTACATCATATGATCCTTGGCAACGTGTACAGTGAGTGAATTATAGCATCGCACTATTCAGCTATTCGAGAGCTTTTGACAATGGACCTCGTAATTATGAACCATGTCCAAGTGACGAGGATGATACCTGAGCTGGTACCTCATAAATTATAAACCACACAACGGGAGGACGTTTCAGCCTCGACATATTTATCGCGAATCGGCCACCTCCGCACGGCGTGTCTTCAGCGCCACTAGGCTCGAACTCATGACGCGCCGACCACAAGTTCGTTACCTTGACCCCTAAGCTACCACTGCCTCGAGAACATGTAGAAACAGCGGGGAGTGACATACGCGGATAATATATGTGACATCAAGGCCAATCGCAATATTTATTTCAAAACTCTAAGACTATACAAAATAATTATTTCCCTGTGCTCTGCAAGAAGAAATGATTTACTCCAATAATTTCCTTATTGTAAATTGAATTTTTTTGTAATAAATTAATTTGGTGTTGCCATTTTTTTTCCCTTTGTGGCATTCCGTTTTTAATTGCTCGATGTGGGAAAAATACCGCATAGAAATATTTACACATAATTTTGAAAGAAAATTTGTAAATCTTTCTCTTTGTAAAGAGAGTTTTGCGAAGGTATGTCCAAAATAACACTGGTTTAGCAGAAAACTAAGGAATAATAATCACAAATAAAGGAAATATGTTTTATCTTCAACAAAATATTTTGGTTTTAGTGGAAGACACATGTACGAGTCGAGTAACAATTTGCTGTTTCTTTCCAACGGAGTGAGAAATTGTTTTCGGATTTTGAAATTCCCTAATTATGAAGATCGCAATCATAAAAACGTGTGCTTGAGACTTACTAAGAACTCAAGCATTCTTAAGGTATCCGATAGGGGTAGCAACTTAAGTACCAATATTTAAGGTATCGGACTACGTTCGGAACCGTGATTTTGCAAAAGTGTATAAATGGATAATATTTATGATATTTAGTGCCACTTAGATTAGAATACATGTATATTATATTGTTCTAAGAATAGCATTACAATAAAAAATTATTTAAGTACAATATTTTGACAAAAAAGGAACATAGAATGACCCATTTTCAAAATATTCTCCTTTTGTGAAAATACTTCTATTATAATAATATTTTGCCTTTATATAGCTCAGACCTCTGTACAGAGGCTCAACTAGAATTTTTGAAATATATAACTTAGAAGTGTGTTTATTCATGTTTTACGACAACAGAGGGAAGAAATTTTAAGAAAAAACAACGATAATTATTTCAAATGGTTGCAACTCTGAAAATAATTTGAATCTTTCAAAAATCATAGTTGAGCCTCTGTACAGAGGTCTGAGCTATGTACAGGCAAAATATTATTATAATAGAAGCATTTTTCACTAAAAGGAGAAAATTTTGAAAAAAGGTTATTCTAAGTTCATTTTTTTGTATTTAAATATTTTTTTTGTCAAAATGTCCTTAAGACAATTTTATATATGTATTTTAATCACAGTGACACTAAATATCATGAAAATTATCCCTTTATGCGCCTTTTTAAAATCACTTGCCGAACGTAGTCGAATATTATATTTTTTAATAAAATATATTATATATATATATATATATATATATATATAAACTACCTCTATTTTATAATATTCTAATCAAACTAATTTTATAGTTTTAAAATATTAAATCTTTAGATGCTTATGTTTCATTTACGGACCAACCAAATTTACTTACATTATAATAAAATACTTATATATATATAATATAATGACACATAATCTGCCAACAAAATTTGCTTTTTACAGTGTTATTATTAAATTAAAAATTATATTAGATACATTTTTAATTTTATATGAATTTTTTAATTGTGCTCGATGACAAGTTAGGAAAAGCTGAGTTCTTACTTTTAATAGGTAAATATTTATCTTAAAAGCAAAAAATTCTACAAAATAATTCGTTATTCTCCCTACGTAATAGTTTTCTAGACAGACTAATAAAAATAACATATTTTACAAAGTTTTAAAGCGATGGATTTTGTGGAACATCGTCATTAAAAATAATATTTTATTATGATACAATTCATATCTCGAAAAGTTTTTTAGTAAAGTATTTGTTCAATGTTCAGGACTTTGGAATTCAGGGCAGTACTTATTGGGAATGTTTCGATATTCATTGGGATATTTATTTTTTAAATTTATGGATATTAAAAGCAGAGTGAGCGTTTGGCTTATGGTGGCAAGAGTGAAATCTATCTGAACATGTTAAAAGCAGAAATTGTTCTCGATTAAAATAAGAAAGGCGTAGTCTTTATGTGTAATACGTACAGAAATTTGACAAGAGCTTAAAGTATGTCACTTATCTTTCCCATTGAAAAGTTTCTTCTTTAATTCTTCGGTTGTTTCAGATATTTTCCGGATTCTTCACATCATTTGATTCCTTTAAAGATTTTTTATATAGAGGAAGCCAGTTGTCGTTCAAAGTCGGACGTGGTCTCAAGAATTTTTTCTGTGTCTCTGATTATTATGTGTATTTTAAAACAGTAAGTCGTATCTCTTCATTTATTCTGATATGTCTCTGTCATATCTGTAGCATAGACGTTAAAAATCATTTTGAGAATTCAATAGCCATCGAAAAGTGATTTATAATGAGCTAATAAAAACAACAATATAAAATGTCTTTGTAAGTATCATATTTGTAAATACGGCAATATATATATATATTAAATCTTACGAAATTAAATACATTGATCTATAAAATAAAAAAGAACACACGTTCTTAATCCTCTGTTAGGTGAGTGAATCTCTGAGATTCATAGGAAAAACAATTTTGATGTGATGTCCACGTGGTAAGCCGGAACGGACACTTCTTTCTTCTATCTGGCTTTCATCACTATCACTAAAGTTCGGTTCAAAGAATGCGGTCGATCCTGTAACATTTTTAGTCGCAGGGACCCTGGAATCTTAGAGCTGCAGCGCAACCCACAACGTAATTTTTAATGTCTTTCAATTTTTTGTTAATGCTCTTGTTGTTCTATAACATAGAGTGTAGTTTAAAGTTTTATACTGAAATAACTCGAAACAAGTATTTTTCACAACTTCTTTAAGATAGTCGGTTGTTACTTTTATTGTTGTTACTAATGACACCTGATCGGCAAAGGACTGACCAAGGCCCATGAAACTCATCATAGTAAAGGGCTAAGTGACACCTGTCGTTAGCCGTGGCTTTGAGCACCATAGATGTGACAGAACGATTTATCTCTGTTTCACCCCAATTTTGAGGGAGAACACCTTGAAGGTGGCCAGGGGCCTTCCTCCAACCTCACGAGAGGACTTACGGCTCGACGGCATTTAAAGTACCCAAATGCCGCGAAGGCGCTTTACATTTACAAACATCCCTGTCTTCTCCAGGATTTGTACCCACAGGCCCTACGGCTCCGCAGTCAGCGTCACTAACCACTATACCGGTTGGGCGACAGATGGTTGGTTTTCGGATCTGAATTGAGGTGTCATCTAAGGGATGCCGCACTAAGAAGGCCTGAGAGCAACACTCACATGCCTCGTTCATTACGACTCAGGATTGAAAAAACATCTGATATACTACTCCCTGTTCACGACAAATAAATAAATTAAATTTCAATTATTCTATGTTTTTTTTTCCAATACATAAATTCATACGTGAATGTAAATTTTTTAAAACTTTTTTGAGCCATATTCCTGTTTGTTGCTTCCTCCCTTTTAATACACATTATAGTTCCTTTTCTTTGTTTCAATTAACCTCTAACTGCCAATGAATGCTTGGGTGCTACAGGTAGATGGGTGATTCAATATAATATGTATTACTTCAGTAACAATCCATTATTTTGACATATAAGTATTACTAGAGGTAATACAATAAGGAAAAATTTTAGTATCAAACATTGTACCTTTGTCAAAAATTTAAATATAATGTTAAACTTAAGGTATCCGACTACGTGGGAACCATGATTTTAAAAAAGCGCATAAATGGATAATTGTCATGATATTTAGTGTCACTTATATTAGAATACATGTATAAAATTGTTTTAAGAACATTTAGACAAAAAAACTATTTAAACACAATATTTTGGCAAAAAATTAACTTACAATAACCTGTTTTCAAAATGTTCTCCTTTTGAAAGAAATGCTTCTAAAATAATAATAGTTTGCTTATATAAAGTAAAGACTTCGCCAGAGAGTATGAACTGTAATTTTTGAAAAATTCACATCATTTTCAGAGTTACAGCCAATTGAAACAGCTATCGGCGTTTTTTTTATAAAAATTTCTCCCCTCTGTTGTCGTAAAACATGGATAAACCCACTTCTACGTTATGCATTTCAAAAATTCTAGTTGAGCCTCTGTACATAGGTTTGAGCTTAATACAGGCAAAACATTATTATAATAGAAACATTTTTCACAAAAAGAGAATATTTTGAAAATGGGTCATTCTATGTTCATTTTTTGTTAAAATGTTGTACTTAAATAATTTTTTATTGTAATACTATTCTTAATCCAATTTTATATACATTTTCTAATTGACGCTAAATATCACAAATATTATCCATTTACACGTTTTTGCAAAATTACTGTTCCGAACGTAGTCGGGTACCTTAAATGTGAAATCCCAACAATAAAATGATAAAATCATCTTCAAACATAAGCATGAGGGGCTGCATCAGAGAGAGGCCACGCGTCTATGGATGGAACTTCTTGAAGCGCTCCTAGCTGAGAGGTGAAGGTGAAATACTAATATTTATTACAGATTTTATCGCTATTTTATTCCATATAATCCTTTTAAATATCAATAATTTGAAATTTTTCCTGTCTAATCCTTGTAAATTTAAAGTTTTAAAATTCTTCTTTCATTAGTAAAAACCTTCTCTTTACCGAAAACTATTTTTTGTAAAAAGGAAATATTGTTGTTGTTGTTTCCAATCCCCTTGGAGCGGAAAGCCTACAGCAAGTCCATTTGGCCATTCCGCGTAATAGTGTCACACACCAGGTCTTGCTGTTCATACAAACTGCAGTACCCCAGCAGTCCAGAAGATGAGCAGGAGAAGCAGAGAGAGAGCAGGGACAGGTAAAGAAAGACTTTACCCCCGGCACAAAAGTCATATTACGCAGGTGACCGCTTCTAAAGTGTGCCAAGGCCGTCTGATGAGCCATGGAACTCCTGCTCTGTATAGATAGGCCAGGGCTCTTAGCTGAGTACCAGTGGTGAGCAGGAGGGCTTAGCCAAGTCAAATCCATTTTATTTTTTTGGAAGGAATGAACTTTCCGAATGGGTTAAAACAGTGAAGCTGGGGTTAGAAAAGATCACAGCCCCTACCAGCCAGCTCATCAAGCAGCTTCGTTCCCAGGTACACCCACATGTGATGGAATCCACTGGAGACATACTTGTTTCCTCTGACCGAGCCTAACTAATTTGGATAAAATATCTAGACCAGTACTGTCCATAATTTTTGGCCAATTCTTCAAATTTTGGATAGAGCTTCTGCTGTCTGTCAGGATCCAGATACTGTCCTTATAAGAATTACGAGCATGATCGAGAGCACCACTAATAGCAATGAGTTCCGATCTAAAGACGGAACAGTGGAAAGGAAATATTAAATCAGCAATAGCATTTAGCATAATAATATCAAAATAGCATCAGGAATCGAACTACTTCACCATTCTCAAAATTGCATCATGTATTCGGGATATTTATGCACACACTATATTTAAATCCATTATAATTTAAGCAACATTTTGTATTTGAAATTTTTAGTAAAAGCCCACGAAGTTTATCTTAAAGTATACATTTCTGCATTTATATCTCTACTGTGTCGATACTCTATTTAGCATAGTTTTATTTCATTAGACATTCACCGAAGCCATCTTTTACATCTTTGAGCTACTCTATTGTGTATAGCTGATGTATCTTTTCGAAAACTCCTTATAAAATAAAGCTTAATTCTAACATTCGAGTTAGACATTTGCCAGACTATGTGAGATACTTTTATGTAAAAGAACACATACATTCGAATTTCCGTTTTACGATACGAACAAACTCCGAAGTTTTAGCTTGAAGAGTTTCCTCTAAATTTTCATAGTTATAACTTCAGGGAATTTTGAGATACATGTAGCAGTTGTATGAATTTCAATTTTAGTTTTATCTCTAAGCCCTTCGAGAAATATTTTACACGTAAACTTAATGCAGTATTATATAAAACTGATACGTCTGTGATATGACGTGGCTGGAGTTTTAACGAAAGGAAAATGCTTTTAATGATATGACAGGAGGGAAATATTTTGCGAGCTCTTAGAACTTTAATAACATAGTATTTAATTTAATTTAATTTAATTTAACATATATATTGAAAACTTAATTCAAGATTAAGAAAATATTTTTTGAAAATAAAAAAATAGATATTATATATATATATATAATTACTATAATTAAAACATTAAAGGAAGACAAGGTACGATTTATATAAAAAAATATTTGATTTAACGATTTGTACATTTCTTTTTTGTTTGCTTGTAACATATGTATATAAATTACGTAAAACCATTTTTGTGCACAAAATACTGCAAAAAGCTAATCATTTTATTTCTTGCAGAAAAATTTAAAAATTCTTAAAGTGATTTTGTACTGCTACTCCATCTACAATAATTGACATATACACATGAAATTTGGTTTACAAATATGTCAAAATATGTATAAAAATCTGGTATGGATTTTCTACTAACAAGAATTATATTCGTAAAATATTTTTTTATGAATGGTCATTGAAAGTTCCTTGAAAAATGCATGGATTTTAAATTCAACTATTTTATTAAAAACATAATTATTGCTCTGATTTAAAAATGTATGCCAACATTCGTTGCATGTACTAATGGCAATAGGTCGAAAAAATATTAAAGCATTTGACGCAATAGAAAAAAAATATTAGCATTTTAAATGAAGATAAAGTAGTTATTTTTTTTCTTTCTGAGATTTTTTCTTTCTTTTAAAAGAGAGCGTATTTAGAATGCAACAATGAATGCATGAAATAAGGAACAACGGAGGAATATTCAATACGAAACAAAATATTGAAACTATTTAAAGATGAGATTAGGAATTTGCTTCTAAAATATATAGATTAAAGATATATTATGAAGCATAATTTTTTATTTTCACGAGTTATCTAAGCGTATAAAAAATCTTCTTTAAAATTAGATACATATCATAAATTAAACTTTCATGTAAATGTAATGTTATGTAGTTTTAACTTGTAAGTTTAGAAGAAAATTTCCTTCTGAACTTGAAATAAATATTAAAATTAGATGCGAATCATTTTGAAAATCTATTTAAAAATCTTGAATAATTTGTTGCAAAACTTTGGTTTAAAATACTTTGGAATAACAATCACACACAAACTGTTTTTTACTTTTAAATTAATATTTTGACTTGAAATTTCTTTCACGAATTGCATCTCTTTAAATATAAAAATAAGATTGAACATTTACTTGTTTATTTTGGTGTTTTTTTTAACGAAAATACTCTTTAAATAAATCTGGGAAACGAAAGAAAAAACTGTCCGCAACTAACTAGCTTAAAACGAATTTTTAGCTCCTCCTGTAGTAAAAAATATTAAATGCATTTTTTATAAATATCATAGTTAAAAGGACAACAATAGTAACCAGGCATAAAAAAATACATATTACAAACGTGTTATGATAATGCACAAACATTTTCATATATTTTAATCAGCAGTCGATCTTAAAACGTGGTTCTAAATAATATGAATCTCTGATATTATTTAATTTTATTTTCGAAATTACATTGTTAATCTAACAGTTAGGTTAATTTTAAAAATTAAAACATTATAAATAAACATTTGAAGATTTTCGGTATAATTATCATTTTTCTTAAATAAAATTTGAATTATGTATCTTCAATTTGTACCTTTTTAGAGAACATATGTTTGCATTCAACAATAATCGTTTTTAAAAAATAGGAATATTTTTCTATTGAATTGCGTTAATATATTTATCAAAATACACAAATAATACCTTTAAAAAATTTAAAACATTATAAATTCAAATTATAATTTGAAACTACATTTAAAATATTTTTCTCCATTTTTTTAGCATGTTACTGAAATAAAATTAAGCAACTCTGAAGCAAGATTTCTATTTACTAATGATCTTACGAAATAATCCGACACACATTTCTCATTTACTTATTTGCCACTAGATGGCGGGGTTAAATTAAACCCTTTTAGATTGCAGGGAAGAAATTTAACAGCTTTTACACATTTCATTCTGCTACATTTATAATTTATTTAAAAATCCTGGTTGATTTTTTAGGAACATGTTTTGAAGGAAAAAATGTCTTTAAAAGAGATTTTCGTAGACATATTTTAATGATTTTGACTAAAAACTTTTTATTTTACAATAATTAGAAAAAATTAGTTATTTTACTCTTTATACAAGAATCCATTAACATTGCTTGATAATATTTATTATGAAAATTAAAAGTAACAAATAATGCAATTTATTTTTTATTCTTATTTAACCCGGAAGATGACGCGTACGCGATACAAACGTTAGTGGTCGAGCGGGGTAACAAGTCACCCCAATCCTTTTTTCCTATAATTATTTTTATGGCAAACGATAAAAATCGTAATTCTGGTAACTAATTTAATTAATAGAAAGTATACTTACCTACTTTTAAGGACTTTTGAGAAAAAATTCAATGAAACCGAGCTGAAAAGTTTTGAGCGTGCGTTACTTTAATAAAGAACACAGATCACAGACACTTTTAATTAACATTACAGAAATGATATTTGCAAGCAAAACTCACATACTTTTTCAAGTTATTGTAATTTTATTGCTATTTGATGATTTACAAATAGTATATTGAAATTCTTGCTTGTTCCTTTTGCATAATAGCACTTTTGTTTGTGTCTTTTTGACGGGGTGCCACTTCGTGGTACACTTTTAGCTTCATATCTTGATGGAGTTTATTAGGTAGCTTTTGAAAATTTTCCTTTCAACTCATACTATCATGATTCATATCCAGTAGCGCACAAAAAAATTTTCCAAGTGGGAGAGGGTGGTCCAGGGTCGAAAGTCCACCATTCTTGTATCATTCTCCTTTTGATTTTGTCGATTTTGGGGAACAAAAAACAGTAAAAAACTAATTATTGAATAAATAATTAGTATTAATTAATAAAATTAATCATTAAAACAAATATTTAATTACATTTTACGTATTATATACCTAAAATTATAATCAATCGGGAAAAAAATCAAGAGCTTAGGGGGGCCGGACACCTAGGACACCCCCCTTGTGTGCGCCACTGTTCATATCCATAATTTCATCAAGTTCTTACCTGAATTGATCATTTCAACTTCATCCAATAAAAAATGCAAATGTTTTTTTTTGTGCTCATTTACATTTAATTGTAATAAATCATACAACACGATTATCAAACCAGCTAAGTCACGCACAGGAGGAAATTTTAGCCTCTACATAGAAAATATTTCGGGACTAAAGTGGTCTCGCGGGAAACTCAGTCACCCCAATTACCTTAAGATTAAAAAAAACGTTTGTCATTCCCCAAAGGAGAGAGATATGTTACAAATACATTTTAGTTCACATGAAGACTGTCATACAGGAGGTTATTGACAAGGTTATAGGTAACAAATAAATAGTTTTGCCAGAATTAAAGATGACGATTTTTTTTCTTTTTTTTTGAATATTTAAATTGCGCTTATTCTGAAACGTGAAGATACCAAATTTCACTGGAATATTCTCAGTGGTTTTCTCTCCAGCACCCCTTGAAAACTTGCAGTTTAATTATGGCCACCCTGTACAGATATCCAATGCACAGTATGGTATTATTAGTTTTCTTTGTTTTATCCCCATATACACCCAAATAAAATCCCTTACACACAGGGTGCTCACTCAAAACCATAACTATAAGACAGCAATAGCTGTTGTGTTAAAAGTGACAAATAGGTATAGTAAAATGGCTTTACGCTGCAAAGTGCAATCAAGTACAACGGCGTTTGGTGGCTGTTAAAAATTGTGAGTTAGTGCCATGTGACTTTCACTCAATTTAATTACTTTTTTTGAACATGTCATTTTATTATATTCAATTTGTGTAAAATCGTTTGGCAGCGACATTATTATTATTTGTAATCTATAAAAATGTTTAATGTGATGTTTGATTGTAAATAGGATTTTGTAATGAGATGTTGTTGTATAAATATTATTCTAGCACCAGAGAGATGCTTATTTTGCCTGATTTATTATTAGAAATTGCTTAAATCTGTGGTTCTCAAACCAAGGGGTGTGCCCTCTAGAAGGGCGTGATAACCATAAGTGAGGGGGAGCGAGCGCATCGAAAAGTCCAAAATAAAAGATTATTTAAAAAAATATATTAATTTACTGAAAGGAAGCAAAAGAAAATGCATTCTGCCATAATAAAAAATAATACACATATTCGCACATTTATAATATACATATAAATGTATCATTACTGCACAATGCATTTGATTATTAATTTTCAATTCTGGAATAAGAACAAATTTAATAATTACTAGTGTCTCTCATATTGGCTTGTCTTGTAGAACAAAGTTTTTCCAAAAAAGGTATTAGAAACTGACAAATTATTATTTAAAACTTCCTTTGAAAAGCTTACTCTTCTACATTTAGCATAGAACTGAACGAAGTGCAGCATTTATACGCATTTTGAGCAGAGGTCCAATAGGTTGCCTAGGTGGTTACACTAATGTCCACGAGATTTGATTGAATGATTGATTGAATATTAACATCGCACTGTTTAGCTACACGAATGCTTTTGGCGACGGACCACGTAATTTTGAACCATGGTCAAGTGACGTGGACGACACCTGTGTGATCTGGCACTTCCCTCTCCTAACTACCACACCACACCAACGGGAGAACATTTCAGCTCTCGACAGATTTAGCGTGCATCGCTGCCCTACACGGCGGGTCTTTAGTGGTACTGGGCTCGAACTCATGACACGCCTGCCACGATCCGGTACCTTCACTGGGATACCGAAGCTCTTATAAAAGTACGAAAAACAAAAATTAGTATTGAGGATAATTTGTACGGTTTATAATTAAGGCCGTATTATAGTTTTAGCGTCAAAATACACTATAGTTGCATTCAATAGATTATTATTGCATGGAGAGGGCGACGAAAGTTATGATTGAAAACTGGGTTGTCAATATTGAAAGTTTGAGAAACACTGGTTTACATAAATTTAAGTGGTCCGTCCATAAGTGAATTGTTGTCCAAGAGTGGTCTTCTTGGAAGGGAGTCAGTGACTTGATTTTTTTTATGTGTAAAGGGTAAGTTGCTGGTATTAACTGCTGATATTTTATAAGAAAAAATCCATGGATGTGTGGTTCACTCTAAACAAAAAGTATATGAAAGAGTTTAAATATCGAGCATCACATGTTACATCACTACATTCGTTTTTGAAATGAACTAAAAGGTAGGTATTTAATTTTTTGCGAAAAAATATTAGTTTGTTTTATCACTACTAATCGTGTAATATAACACACACTCCTGCTATATTTACATAAACAACTGTAAGAAAGAAATTGTTATGATGCACTGATTTCTTAAAAAGGAGATCAAGACAATTCTAGTATTACAGTAAACAATCACAATACATTTTAGTTAATTACCTTTGTAACTCTTTCATCATTTCTCTCCCCATTTTGAATTTTCCAAAAAAAACGCATAGTGCACGAAGAGAGTCTTTAAATTGATAACTGCATGCTGGTAAATGACGTCCTTTCTTACTAATACAGTTGTTATTTTTGTACTAGTAAACGGAAATTTTTTTTTTTAAAAAAAACTTGGCATTTTTATAGTTTTTTAGCTGTAAAATTAGGCTACAAAATTAAAACATAAAAATTTTTATTCAATTTTTGATGTAGTCTGATGTATTTAGGTAGTCAGATATCTTAAGTTATGAAGCTTTATAGTTCAGTCAGTATAAGAATACCACTTAGAACTATTTGCTAAATATAAATTTAATTCACTTACTTACGAATTCGAAGAATTTTCTAAGTTCCTCAAAATTGACTGTTCCGCTAGTTGAACTGTACCACTGGTTCCAATATGTGTGACCCAAAGGAATAATGTCTTAGAGCTGTACTTTAAACTTCTCACACACAAATTTGAATTTCCGTATTTTTCTCAGCTGTATACAAATCTTTAAGCTACACCTAATTTACGAAAGAACAGATTTGTTTTGATGTTCCTGTAAACGTGAATGCTTCGAAATTTTTACTTTATGACTTAGAAAGTACATATATCTAGATGGTATTCTGAATTTTCTGAATGTGGTTTTCAAGCGAGAGTAAACAAATAAGTACATTCTTTACCAACATCAAATTCTATTTAGAAGCAATGAAAGAACTATCCGATATTCTTTTTTTTAGTTTTATATTTTTTTGCCTTTTTTTTAGTAAGATCTGATTAATTTACATTGCATTAAAGTTTGTTGTTAAAGTAGTTATTAAAGTAGCGAGAATTAGAGGAAAAGAAATTCAACAAATGCGCGTTCTCTCTTTGAGCTTTTACTATATGTATTAATTCTTGTCAAACATTTTTAATAATTTTTTTTTTAAAAATTAAATAAATTTTATTATACTTCTTGTGTATTTTACTCCTTTATATATGCTTATTTATTTTTGTTTGTTTCAAACACAATAAATAACCACATTCCTCGTATTTTGCATTAAATATACTTTATTTTGCTTGGGAATTAATTGTTGTTATTGTAATTAATCAGCTTCTGTTATTCTCACTTTCTTAGGCTGTAAAAGTAGTTCTGAATAATAATAAATAAAACTGTTATGAGAGACAAAAGTAATCACATGGCTTAATGGCTGTATCACAAGTGTTGAGGCTAATACAGCAGATTATATTATTGGATATGCTTGTTTTGAATTATCCTGATAATATAAAGACAATTTTAAAAAGCGTAATTGTTGTTAATATTTCGAGTAAATAAAGCTGTAACTGTGTAGTATGTACACACAACCCTTACTAATAAAAAAATCGCGAAAGTTTGTATGGATGTTTGTTATTCTTTCACGGAAAAACAACTAAATGGATTTTAATGAAACTTTACAATAATTAGCTTATATATCATAATAACACATAGGCTATAATTTATAAAGATATTGTGTGAAGTTTCCAAAATATAACGATAATTGTCAAGAAAGTAGGAAAAAATTTTGCCATCTGCAGAAAAGCCCGCGAAAGCATATATCTATCTTTTTTGTGTGAAGCAAAACAATTCTCTTTTTGTTTTGTCTACGCCATGCCTCAGTGCGTGCTCTCTTTTAATTTATTCTTTTGATCAGTGTAATCACTATTTTTTTTTTTATTTCATAATAAAAATAGATTTCGAAGGGAGAGGAGGTGGCAAGATTTTAACATAAAATAAATACAGCAGAATGTAATATTAACGCATTGTACTTCCAGATGTAAATTATTTACACTATTTTAAGTGTTCATTACACACAATTTGTAACAATGTGTTATTTTGCTGAGCAGAGATTAGCTTAGGAAGGTGTTTTCAAAAATCGACTGACAAGAAAGTTACGGGGAGTTATAAATAAATAAAATTCCCATTTATCAGCTATTAGATCAACAAATATCAAATAATATTTTTTTTTTTTTTTTTTGTTTAGCTGGGATATGCAAAAAGCCTTTTTTGTTGTTTAATTTGCAATTCAAATAAGATTAACTTATTAAAAACTTCTTTATCTTCAATCTGCATCGTTTTATTTTCATCGTTTAATTTACCCGTGCAAAGAACGGGTATTGTATATATATATAGCTTGTGCTTTATATATAAGGGTTGCCCAAATGATAAGTGGACATATGTGATTGCGTCATATTGAGTACAGCTATGACAGAGCCTTAAAACAGGGACATGATGAATGGTATAGGAAGAGTATTCCGCATACAACGTTTAACTGTAATACCTGTTGGTGTGGTACAGGAGATTAATCGAATGTAAAGTCGTGCCATTTAGGGATGCGTCAAAATCGGAATAACGCGTGGCAGTTTGGTTTCTGATTGAACAGGGGATGAGTTTATCGACGAATAGTGGCAGTCAATGGTGAGCATTTTTCATGTCGAACGTCTATGAAAAGTTGGTGTAAAAGTTTTCGAGACGGGCAGCAAACGATTTTGGATCTCAGTGACAATATCCGTCCACACGTCTCCCATGAAACCAAGGCAACTTTAAAAACTACGTTGGGAAATTTTAGAACACCCACCATAGAGTCCGAATTTGTCACCTTTTAAATCCAAGGTTCTTAGGCCAATTAAGAGAGTATTATGCTGAAATTTGGACACTGAAATGGAGGAAGCTGGGGACCATTTTTTTAAAAATCAACCACGTTCGTTCTAGAGTGAAGGCATAGACATGTCACCGAAATTATGGGATCTGTATTACAACACCCATGGCAGTTTCTTTTGATTTGCAAGAAAGGTATTATTTTTCTTCAAATTGTTCGGCTTTAATTTGTGCAACCTTTATATATAATACTCCAGATGTTATTAAAGATTTAGATGTAAACTAATAATTTAAAATTTAGATGAAAAGGAAAGCATTCTATAAAACAGGGTGGTCATAATTAAACTGCAAGGGTTCAAGGTGTTGCTGGAGAGGAAAATACCGGGAATATTTCAATTAAACTTGGTATCTACACGTTTCAGAACATGCGCAAATCGAATATTTAAGAAAAAATCGCTGTTTTCACCCAATAGATGGCGCTGTACCGTATTTCAACGCTTCCCAGTGGCTTACACAACTTCCAAAACCAATAGACAGAGTATAATGACATTCTAAGAGGCATATAAGTAATAGCATATAACATCCCTTACATTTTATTAAAATTTCATACAATTCGCTTCAGTGATTAAATTTTTACAGTAGCATAAAATCAAAAATTAAAATAAATTAATATCGCAAATTTTAACAATCAATAAAGAGGCTTTGGAAAGCAATTAAACCATTATTTATTCAATGAAATTATCACGTGATGTTCTCAATATGCGACCGCATGCTGAAAACATAAAACAGAATGGTCCACCCCGTCACATTTAAAATCTCTGTTGTAATACACCTCACGTGTCTCGTTATGTTAGATTTCAATTCAGCAAGAGAAGCATGTTATTCTCTCTATAAATCAAATTTTCCAGATTTCCCCACAGATAAAAATCACAAGGGTTAAGGTCAGGTGAACGTGGGGGCCAAGCGTTTTCGAAACCTCTGCTTATGACTCGATCTGCACCAAAGGTATCATGTACCTTTTGAACAGGTTTAGCGATGTGAAAGGTTGCTCCACCCTGCATAAATATCTTTGTTTCTAAGCAATACTGGAATCAGTTGTTCTCTCAAGATCGCACCGTAGCTGTTCCCTGTAACACTATATTGTTTGGGACCACTTGGAGTTGGGGTCTCAATGAAAGATGGGCTCCCAAGCCATTCCACAGAATTGTTGAATAATTGCTACCATTCTGATAGAATATATTCACTAAAAATGCACGTTTCTTCTTCAATTACTCAATGTGGTCCTGTTTTTATATTGTTCGATGGGCTTAAAATTTGCATATATGCCGTCTATAAGCATTGAAACACCACACAGTGCCATCTATTGGTTGGAAATGGTCATTTTTTTTCTAGCATATTTGATTTGCGCATGTTCTGAAACGTGTAGGTACCAAATTTCACTGGAAGATTCCCGATAGTTTTCTTTTCAGTACCCCTTGAGCACTTGAAGTTTATGGCCACCCTGCATTTATAATCATAGTAAGCAGAAGATTACTTCGTGGGGTTGGAACAATTTTTACGGCAAGATAACCTACTCACTGCCGTTTATAGCAATCCGAGCGGTCTTAAAAGATCGTAATCAATAGTTTTTCTAAATACTTTATTAACAAACGTGTTAAGTCTCAATAAAAGCATTCAGATTTGTTTAGGTCACTGCTTGAATTAGACAATTGGCAGATTCAATGATCCAAATACAAGTTTAAAGCTTGAAATAAAAATTCATATTAGTGTGGTAAAACTATTAATTATAAAAATGTTACTAATATATTAATAAACTTAAATTAAGTGAATTAAATTTAAACTAAAAACATAATATTAGTGCATATTAAATGTTGTCTGTAGAGCTATGTTCTATAAAATGTAAATATATTTTAGCAAGGTATTTATTCGCTTGTCGTCTTTGAAGTAAGCTTTTAACTTGTTGATAACAACTACTTACGATTGTAGTATATGAAATACTCTTGTAGAACTAATCTAACAAGTGAACTAAAAGTATCATAATTTATAAGTATATTCTTTTCATAATTTAGTAAAAATACTTTAATCATATTCTATATATCGATATAATTGAAAAGGTCTACAAAATCAGACCTATAGATATAATAATTATTTTAATCTTCAATGCGATCTATGGAATATATATTTCCTTACCATTTTTAATTATAGTAATGGTATTTTCATTTATTGCATCCTGTATGTTTTTGAGGTATTTTTCAAGATTTGTTAAAGTAAGTATGGGATACATTATATCAGTTGCGAATTTAAAAGCGGTTTTGTAGAATTTAAGAGATAAGAAAAATATAAATATTTAAGATTATTAATGTGCTATCTTAACTTTTTATATATTGCTGAAATGCGGTTATTAATTTATCTGCTATTAATTGAGATTTAATAAAGCTGCATTATTTTAAAATTATTTATAGAACATAAAATTATAATTTTTACCCAAATAATACTATATACTTACCGGTATTTAATCAATATAATTTAATATAAAGCTTTGAGGATATTTAATCTATTTTTAATGTTATAAAAATGGGTTATTATATATCTTCGTCAAATACCTCCTAATGCATATAACATTTGGCATCTAGTTTAGTAATAAAATGTTCTTTATCTGTGTCATATTTGAAAAATGATTGCTAAATTTTATTAATTATGATAAATCTACAGCCTGTGTTCCCTCTTTGTACCATTATTCTTAGTATATTTTAAACCATTTTTTTTAGAATATTCACATGTATTTCGTAATCAAATATTGGTGAGGATCATTAATAAAAATTTATATTCATTACTTTGCAATCCTTTAAAATCTTAAAATTTATATAACTTTTTAAAAATATATAATGAGAGTACTACTTTCTTTTATGGTGTGTTTAAAATGTATGACTGCTCTTTCAAACATGAATTAAAAATATACAAACAAAGATCTTCACTTACAGTATTTTTTTATGTCGTATAAAGAAATATTTAAAGTTTTTGTTCAATAAAATGCAAACTAAATGACGGATCGTCCAAGTTTTACAGCATTTTCGACAAAAACTATACCTAGAATTCCTAGCAAAAAATAGGTTTTCGGTGAATTAGGACCAAAACAAATTCCTCCTTCATATTTCTTAAGGAATACCATTGAAGAAGCTAACATAAAAGCTTACATAAAATGCAAGAGTTTTAATTTTTTAGGGCCACATTATGATTTTGGGATTTCAGCTGCTCAAATAATACTGTATTGAAATTTAAAAAGCTTTGAAGCCAAGAACCGAGAAAAAAATATGCTTTACTGTTTCACATTGTTCACGAAATAACTTAATTGAATATTTTAAAATTAACTAATGTGGCTATTTTTTTATTTACGTTACACTTTAAAGCTACATTAGGAATATTTAATATGTGTTGATAATATATGATAACTAATTAAATAATGTTTTTAAAACTTTTTAGTACTGTTTCTTATGATTATTATTTTAAAATGGATTTTAATGGTAAAATGTTTAATATAATTCTAATAATTTTGTTAAAGTTTCTATTGCGAAATTTGTGTCATGCACTAAGCATATTACATGGTATAAACAGTATTCCTTAAAAATAAATTATAAATAAATTCTGCGAATAAATGCCTAATAACAAGCAAAATGTGTTCAGATCATATTAAAGAACAGAAATAATATCAGTCGATAAAAGTAGGAAAAAAAATTTGAAGGAAAACTTATTTCTATATATATAGCATTTTCTTTTTAAAAAGAGACAAAAAAATACTATAATATGGAACTTTTTATACTAAAATATTTGGTTTAGTAGTTGCATGGCCCTCCAAATACTTAAACAATTATTGTTCAATTATTTACTTTTGTATATCATTTCTACACAATTAATTTACATTAACACTCACGTATAATTTTCAACATTATCTGATATATTTAATTTTTATTCTTATTTGCCTTAATATATAATTTAATAAGTTTCACTTGGTTCTTGTTTAAACTGTGTATTGATATAACTAAAATGATAAAAAGTGTAAGGAAAAAGTTTAAAGTAGCATATTGTTTCAGGTATTTGGTTTAAAAAAGTTTGTTAAATGTCCAATAATCAATATATTTTAGAAATTTTAGCCTACTACATATACAAGGTTTAAGCAATTTGTTTGCATTTATAGATCGACTTCTTCCCATTGGGTTTTTAGTTTTTAAAAATCAAAAATCGATATCTCCGCGCTTAAAACTCAAGATGTTCAAAATATCTGCGCTTTGTAAAAATAATGCTCCTTATTTTTTTTTTTTTTTTTTTTTTTTTTTTTTTTTGTAAAAAATACCAGAATTTATAAAAGAAACTAAATTTTAAAAATATGATCTGAGTTTTTAATTAAGAATGCGTTCCTACATGAAGCTTTAGAGGAAAGGAAGAAAAAAATATGGCTTTGTTGATGAAACTACAAGTTCATTCGAAATATTTTTAAGGACTTGTCTATTTTCCTTTAACCAATTTCGTTGAGGTAAACAAGCTTTTTCTACAAAAGTATTTCTTGAAAAATAAAATGAAAGCTTTTCATTGATGTTGCCTGAAAAAAATTAAAACTCTTTCGAACACAAAAGATAAGGATTCACGTTTTTCTTAATTCTTTTTTGTTTCAAAATGATAAATTTGAATTTAATTAAGATTTACTTTTCTCTCGGTTTTATTAAAAATTAATTTCATTGTACTAATTTCACATGCAGAGTTTTTTAAAGAAGAGAATATGTTTAGATACACAATGATGTTTTCAGTATGCAAAGAAATATGGCATATCAATTATCTGAGGAATGCGAAAAGCTTAATTGAAGTGTTTCCTAATAAATAAAAAAATGTATATTTCCGTGGCTAAAAAAGGCGGTTTTTTAAACGCGGAAGTAAAATCAATTATTTTTAACAACTGAACATTGCACGTTTTCCATACATAGAAGTCATACACATACTCAAACATCCGTATGAATTATCTCTAATTAAAAGTTAAGCTTATTGGAACAACAAATATATCATTCCATTCATCCATGTAAGAAACAAAAAGTTTTGATTGTATGTTAAAAACACAACTAATTTTAGAATTTACTTTTAAGTAATTTAATATTAGAAATTCGACTATTCAAGAAAATAATAATTATCCCATTGTATATTGTTACTGAATGATATTGATGTATGAAAAAAACTTCCCACCAATGATTTTCATCAAAGCTGTAAAAACTCTGCTGTTTCAAAAATCGATTAATTTATTTTAAAATATATCTAACATTTCTTGGCAAGGTCTTTCTTGGATTATTTTGAAAAAAACATGAACCAAAGAAGTGTTTTACTTTTCTTTACAGAGTTTGTTTTCTCTAATGGAGGGGGGGGGGGTTCATACCAATTTCCCTCGAGGCAATTTTGCACCAGTTAACTTGTTTCCCATCATCACATTTCTAGTGATGGAAGGAAGAGTTTCTTTCACACGAGGACACAAAATTGACTGAAAAAGGAGTATCTGACTCATAGGTACAATGACTGAAACCAAAGAAGCAATGGAAAGCCATCTCTCTTTTCAATACACAAGTAAACGCATGTGAAGTGTGTAGATTCCACAATATTCTTTTAGTTAACTAAGGGAGAGGGGAAGGAGGACATGCTTATCGAGTGCTTGAGGGAGTGACACGAAAGCAAGTGATATGTAATATATTAGAGTACTAGTACTAATGGAAAAATGTAATATATTAGAAATTAATAGATTTTTTTTTAGTTTCACCATACAGATATAATAATATATAAACGATTTTAAATTTTGTATTTCTTAACTATACATGAAATAGAAATGTAGCTGTCTTATATCCAAGTCAAATTAAAATTTAGCTATATTTTGTATTCAAGTCTAATTAATATTTACCGAATGATTCATTTTTTTTAAAAAAAAAAAAAAACCCTGTAAAATATGACATTTTGCATTTCGATTCTATCTACTTTTGACTGAACCTATTTATTACTTTTGTTTATCTTTTACTTGACAATTGATATATTTCTTTATGTTGGAGACCGGGGTGCCATTTCTTTGTCGTGTAAACTTCATTCGCTTTCTTACTGTTTTCCCAGAAATAATGAAAAATAGGGTTATAAAAATTACAAGCCAGTTATAGAATAAAAAGTTGTACATAATTAAATAATATTTTTCTTTCAGAAAACAAGTTAATTTTTTTCTTAATAATTTATTGGAATTAAATATTAAATTACATTTTTTTGTAAACCTCCACTGCTTTATTGAATAATCCTCAATAATTTTTTTTAAAAAAAACTATGTTAAATTGTTGATTAATATAAATGACATTAGAAAACTTGAATCCCTAAGTTTCCCAGATAAATAGAAAAAGGAGCACGAACGTGAAGACTCCAAGTTCTACAAAGAATGCATTCAAAGATTCCATCGATATTTACATTAGTAACTGAAAATTTAAATTTAATAAAATATTACAATATATGAAGGGTTACATTTGCCCTCTGAAAAGAGTTTTTAAGTTTCATTTTTTATACAGATTTATTATTTTTTTTTCTTTTCTGATATTCGGACAGTTTTTTTTTATCTCTGTTGAAAACACATTATCGAAATTCCCTATATCTTACACACAGTTATGACAGGGAAAGTTCTAATTTTAGATAAAGGTTGACATTGAGTTATATTTCTTACACCAAAGCAAGAACGCATCAAAATCACTACATTTTAAATATAGTTTTTGTCACGTACGAGGCCCGATGACACATTTTACTGTTTACAACTCTTCAGTCGTAAGAATATGGCAAAGTTTTAACAGAGATATATTAAGAAGAGCATATTTTACCAGAGACGCCATGACGAAAAAGACATTCACCAGCTTTTTTAAACTGCCACTAAACTGGGGAATGCATTACAAAGTATCACAAGTTTTAGCATTACTGTCTTAATTTAAGATGAATGTTTAATGATATAAAATATAAAATTAGATATTTTTTCGACTTTTATTCACCCAGTCCCACCTTAAGCACTTAGGAAATTATGAATAAATTGCTACTGTCAAAATCGACTAAAGATGAAAACGAGCCAAATTCATAATCACAAAGAAATGAATTATTGGGTCATTTTCCCCTACAGGTATCTTAATTATATTTTTCACAGCCATCTTTATGTTTTAACTCCATTATCAATGTATATTTTGACAACTGATATAACAAGGCCTGTTTGTGAAAATAGTGAATTGATTCTAAGTTGTAGTTTCGGTTTATATGCCCTATCAATATGGAAAAAGAAAAACTGCATTTTCACGATATGTTTTACTTTTTTACAATCGAAAAGGTAAAAACTCTGTTTCAAGCAAGAAAAAATATCCGAAGTGCATGGAAAAGTTGTATTGACAGAACGCCGAAATTTGCAAAGCTTTTATCCAGCCATTTTGATTTAAGATTCATCACGTTCTGGAAGGACTGTGGAAGTAGATGGAGGCACAATAAAGGCATTAATCGATGCAAACCGGTAAAAAACAACTCATGAAATCATTAAGAAATTAATTTTTTTCTAATTCGACTGCCCAAGATCATTTGAAACGCCAAGGTTTAATCTCAAAGCTCCACATATGAGTTCCCCTTGTTCTTACGATAACAAACATAAATAGTCGCGTTGACTTGTGTTATTTACTGCTTAAACATCAAGACATGATCCGCTTTTGAAGCATATCACCAACGGTGACAGGAAATTGGTTTATTACAGCAATGCTTAACTCGAGAAGTGGTGGAGTAAAAATGATGAACCGGCTCAAAGCAATTCGAAAGCCGGTGTTTGTCAAAAAAGGGTCACGCTATCTGTTATGTGAAATTACAAAGGAATAATTTCGTTTCAACTCTTACCGGACAACATAACAATCAAGTATTAAGTGTACTGTTATCTTCTGGAAAAATTGTGTTATTCACTTAAACAGAAATTGCTAGAGTTGATTAATAAAAATAATGTAGTGTTCCACAAGGTCATCAAAATATCATACAAATTTGGTAACTCGCCAAAAGCTTTTACTGCTTGGGTGGGTTATATTACCACACCCACCACATTCACCTCCTTATGTTTTTACTTTTTATTTGCTACGAAAGTTTTAGATGGTAAAACCTTTTCTTGAGAGGAGCTTAAAATTCTCATGGATCAGTTTTTTGCCATCAAAGAACAAAACTTTTATGAATGTGAAATCATACTACTGCCAGAAAAGTGGCAATCGGTATTTAACCAGAATGGAAAATATGTAATTCAATAGAATAATTATTCAAGAAATTTGTCTTTTATTTTCATAAAAAAACGAAATTACTTTCGAACAACTTGATATAAATATATATATATGTATATAACTATTTCTCTATATTGAAAAATTAATTTTGGGCATACAAATATCCATGGATTATTTTTAGACACGACAAGAATTACTTATATTAGTAAATGTCTTATGCAAGATTGTCGGAGGACAGATGATCTATGTTTAGTGAGCATGAATACACTCATATAAACATCGAACTTGATGGAGTTCTTATTCGAATTTCTCCATACAAACCACTACAGTTATATTTATGTCAATATAAAAAGGAATACAAACTTAATAAGAAGAAGAATGCAACCAATATATCTTAACAGCTAAAACAAAATTGATATTTTACGTCATCCAATCGAATATATATACTAATGTTCTTACAGGAAATCTATTTTAAAATAACGTAACAAATATTTTCTTTTTGAAAATATATTTATGTTCTAAAATTTTATATCATAAAATTGGTTGATCATGTTGTAAAGAAATCATTTGAGAGACAAAACAAAACAATGAAACACATATTATAAAAAATAGCATTTGCTAAAAACAACTATGAAAAATTGAGCTAAATATTAAGATTTGTAAGATATTTATATGTTTTCTTTAAATCTTTAATCCCAAAATGTTTTGTCTACCAGTTAAGGAAATATCCAAAGCTAAATTTCTGAATTCAAAAATTATCACCATTAAAAGTATATATCTAAGAGTTTATACATATTAACACACACAAAAAGTCCATTGACCACAGTGTTTGAAAAGGCAAACACAATTGTAATGTTATACAGGCACATGCATAAATTATATCGCATAAGAAATTCAACATATCTGGTGATTCTTGACCAACTTCCTCCAATTTATTGAGTGAGTGAATAAATACTAACGTCACACTGTTCAGGTACACGAGGGCTTTTGTCGACGGACCTCATGATTTTGAACCATGATCAAGTGACGAGGACGACACATGAGATGTCATCCCCTCTCCTAACTACCACATCACACCAACGATAGGACGTTTGAACTGTACAGATTTAACGTACATCGCTTCTCTACACGGCAGGTATTCAGCGGTACTAGGCTTGAACTCATGACACGCCGGCCACGAGTCCGTTACCTTGATTACTAGTCCACCGTTGCCATGTCCTCCTTTTGGTGTGGTGTGGTAGTTAGGGGAGGGGGTGCCAGCTCAGGTGTCGTCCACGTCACTTGACCATGGTTCAAAATTACGTGGTCCGTCGCCAAAAGCCCTCGTGTAGCTAAACAGTGCGACGTTAATATTCAATCAATCAATCAATCAATCAACCACCGTTGCCATTCCAATTTGTTGAAGGCCAAATTTGGTATTCAGTTAATTTTGCATAATAATGTTGAAATAGGATGGTGCCGTAGTGTTCTAAAACTACTCAATGGCAATTAGAAAATTGTCAAGTGATTTTTGTACTATTTTTCCAGAAATAAGTGATATATCAGCCGTTATAATCGAAGAAGTGCCAAATATGGGCCAGTAAAGAAATCATTCACAATATGCACATACATATTCCAACTCCTGGAGGGACCGTGGATATTTAACATTTGCAACTGCAATTAAAAATTTCCGTTGAGTGTAAGCCCAGCCTTCTTTTTTAAGTACATTTGCTGAGAATCTCGAAGTCTATTCCCTCTGCTTCAATAATCAACTATATACTCACTGTCCCCTCACACATTTTTTTGTTTGTATTGTAACTTGTATTAAAGTGTTGACGGAAAATTCAGGGTTTATTGCATAATTATAGCAGAAGATATCTACCTAATTTTTTTTAGACAATTACGATTTTATAGAACAAGGATAATGGATTATTCTTTATCCATAATTTAGGTATGATGGAATAAAGATCGTTTTGAATTAAATTTCTTTCCGGTGGGAAAATGTAGTCAACGACGAGTCTTTCAGACCTGCTTGAAGGGTGCTCAGTAGAAGGACGTCCTATTTTTGTAGAAAATTTCAAAGAGTAGTATTTTTAAATCATTCGAAACCATAAAAAGCACATGTTGAATAATTTGGGAAAGACTGATTCCACAGTGTAAATTTTCGCAGTGCCCGAGCGATACTCGGGATGAGCCAGGATGGTAAGGCCCACTCGCTTGAGCTCATCTCATGAAAAAACGGGTAAAAGATAACCTAGTGGTCCTCGTCACGAACTCCTGGCTAGTGTTTTCGAGTTATGGATTGTAGCCCTTGGTGTGACTGAAGACCCATTGTGTAGATGAGCTGATCCATGTTATGAATCTATCTGGGATTAAAATTCTCACTTTGTCATGGTGAGGACGCTAATAGAGTGGAACGTTAGCTCAGGTATTGTTCTTGTCACTTGACCGTTGTACAGAATTATCAGGTTAATGTCAATAGCCATAATGCAGCTTGATAATGCGAAATTAATTAATACTCACTCACTCACTACGCTTTGGTAAATTATTTAAAAATAATTTTCTAAAAGAGCACCAATTTAAGTTCAAGCTAACCTAGCGGTTAATTAATGAATTTTGTATTGTCTTATTTGCTTAGCTGTTTAGAAAACTTAAATTATGTTAGAGTAAGTTAACCGTAAAAGAGGATGAGATTTTTCCTTTATTAGCATTTATTTCAAAATTGTGTAAAAAAAAAGAGTTGGATATTTTATATATATGTGTACGAAAAAATTGTGTGAATGAAAATAAACAACCAAGAAAGAACTATTTTTTTTTTAAAATATAAAATCGTTATTTTGTACTACGCAAGATAATTAATTGAAATGCTTACTTTTATAATGTCAGATAAATTTATTTGTTGTTTATTAACGCTACTCTTATAAAAAATTTGGAAGCTATTGGTGATGGGTTGCACATTTTCTCCAACTAATATCAACTAATAGGAATTAACTTTGAGGGGATTATCCATTTATCTTAACTCTATCAATTTAAGGTATCCGACTACGTTCAGAACCGTGATTTTACAAAAGCTTTAAATGGATGATATTTATTATATTTAGTGTCACTAAGATTAAAAAAAATGATATTAAATGGTTTTAAGAATATTATTACAACAAAAAATTATTTAAGTACAATATTTTGACAAAAAATGAACATAGAATGACCCATTTTCAAAACAGTTTCCTTTTATGAAAAATGCTTCTATATTATAATAATATTTTGCCTGTGTATATCTCAGAACTCTGTACAGAGGCTGAACTAGAATTTTTGAAATATATAACTTAGAAGTGGATTCATCTGTATTTTACTACAACAGAAGGGAGAAATTTTAAGAAAAAAACGCCGATAATTATTTCAATTGGTAGGAACTGTGAAAATAGTGTGAATTTTTCAAAAATCCTAGTTCAGACTCTCTGGAGAAGTCTGTACTTTATATAAGCACACGCACACACACACACAAAATATTATTTTAATAGAAGCATTTTTTTATAAAATGAGAACCTTTTTGAAAAGAGGCTATTCTAAGTTAATTTTTTGACAAAAAAAAGTATTTATATAAATAATTATTTTTTGTCATTATGTCTTTAAAACTATTTTATACATGTGCTCTAATCTAAGTGGCACTAAATATCATGAAAATTATCCATTTATGCTCTTTTTTTAAAAAAAATCACGGTTCCTAACGTAGTCTGATACCTTAAAGCAAGTCATTGGAACCTCGATATATTCAACGTACATCACCCTTGCTACAGCAGAATTTTAGTAGCATCATCATTCTTACTAACTGCTTCAATAACTTTTAGTGTTAACGGCCCAATTTTCAATCATAATTTTCATGCCCCCCTCTCTCTTTCATACAATAATAATGTATTAAATCCAATAGTTATGTATTTTGACATTAAAGCTGCAATACGACTTTAATTATAAACTGCCCAAACTATCAAGATAAGTATTAAATTTTACGTGTAATTTTGTACATGACAAGTCCACATGGTCACTAGTAATTATTAGAATCGTTTTTAGCATGGAATTAATAAATTAGTGATCAAATACATTGTGTAGTACTGATACATTTATAAGTATATTATATCATTGTAAATGTGTATTCTTTATTATCTCAGAATATAGTTTGTTTTGATTGCTTTCAGTAAATTAATTTTTTTTTAAAAAATCTTTTATTTTTGACTTTACGATATGCTTACGCCCCACAGTTTTATAAATGCTATTCTAACTCACAACTCATCTAAAACGAATAACAGAGTTAAGGAATCAAGTACATCACTTATGTATTACCATGGCCTGATGAAAAAGAAAGTGTTCTTTCACGTAGCATTTTACATTTGTCTCTAATCAAGTTCTTTTGTTCAGTACAGGACGAAGATTCAGTTATGAAAGATATTTCAATTGTATTATCTTATTCTTCTCAATTCTATATCTACATGTATATTACATTCTTAATATTTCATCTTATATATTTTATCATTAAACGAGTGCAAACATTTGATTTTTTTTTATTATATAAAAGTGAAATAACTTAAATTGTGTAACATTGCAATAACTTTTAAAACATAAAGCTGTAACTTTCTTATTGATGTCAAATGCGTAAATTTTCTGAGGTTTTGGAGTTAAAGAAAAATCATAGATAACAATTTTTCAATCTTCAAAGATTTTCACACACACACATACTTAAATAATTAAATTTTAAAAATCCAAAAACTTAAAATTCATCAATGAGTAGAGCAGTAGCATATTTAATGATAAAGCAGTAGTTTGTTATTTAGAGCTTCTGGCATGCTTTCAGACATCGTTGAGAAGAGTTATACACATTCCTAATTCCCTCTTGCAATATACATTTCCACGTATTTCTGAACTGTTTCATATATTCTATGAAATGTCGAGGTTTTGAATATGTTTATCCACCGCATCCTATACATCAGTACTTTTCAAACTGTGGCGCGAGCCCCTCTAGGGCAGCGTGATAACCCTAGGAGGGAGGCGCGAGCCTATTGAAAAGACGAAAACAAAATATTATTTTAACAAATTATTAATTTACTGAACTTAAGCAAACAGAATACATTCAGACACAATGAAAAATAAAATACATATTTACACTGATATAATACACTTATAAATGTATAAGTACAGCAAAATATATTTTATAATTAATTTAACTATATACTAAGCTAAGCACAAGTTTAATAATTCCCAGTGACCCCGTGGGCTTATTATAAATAAAAATATATACAAAAATCAACACTTATCTCGATAATTTGTACGGTTCATATTTAATCTCTTAAATGCTGATTAAATGTTTTGTGATTTGCTTCCCAATAACCCCGTTTTCCACGTAGGTGAGCATATGTGATGTATGGGAGGAGGGAGTAAATAAAGAAATCCTCTGAAATAAGTGAATTCTTCGCAATCACAGTAAAGGTCTATTTATTACATTCCAAAGCCTTTGGAACAGTTTTATCGATATGTTCACAGAAAAAAATCGTATTTCGAAAATACGTATATATACGACCAGGGCAATTTATGCACTTTCTGAGAATGACGTTTATATACGCCGGTGGCGGAGAGGTTAAAGTTGTATTGTAGCTTTAGCCTTAAAGTATCGTATTATCGAATTTAATACATTGTTATTGTATGAAGGGGGAGGGATGAAAATTGTGATTGAATATTGTGTCACAAGTATTAAAAGTTTGAGAAGCACTGCTATACATGTTTCATTAGCAAAAGGTCTAGTGACCTTCTTTGCCACGGAAGAGTATCAACAATACTGAGTTAGTTCAGACGTATATAGTTGTACACGGGACCTTGAATTATCCTATTGGAAAATGGGCCCAGAATGACATGCCATGAAGAAAATGCAATAAGCCAAGGGACACCTTTGAAATATTAAAGATACTAAGAACGGTGACTAGAAGTGCTTTGCTCTAGTAATAGTTACTAATTACCTCAACTTTACACTGAAGATAATGTATGTGTACCTGTATAAACAAAAGGATATTGAGATTGCTGGCTCCAGTTAATTTTACACACGTATTTGTTCTTCTATTCCAAGACAAAAGCGGAATTCATCCTTGAACATTATACGTTGCCAGCGAACTTACAGCACTTATTATCAGCTACGGCATTACTCTCGACAACTGTGTTAATGGTGGGTGGTAAAGCGCTGTCATCTTAAAGAATGTGTGTGTGACTGTGAGTATACCCTGTAACAATCAAATTTTGTGTTGTGATAGAATACACCACGGTTACTATGGAAGAGACAGCATAGCCTTTTGGATAACAAATAATGATGTCAATCGTAAAATTAGGGTTTGTTTCACAATTATACGACAGTACTAATAATTTTTCGAATCAAAAGTTTTTAAACAATTTTATTATTCATCTAACTAGATATAAAAATATTTTCAATCAAACTTTTGCAATTTATTTGCATATCATACTGATCTATTTTGTGTGGCAACATCCTTAAAAAGGCTGTGTGTGCTCAAAGGTTAAGTTATAAAATAATTTACAATGTTCTGCAAAATATATTTTTATGCCTATTGCCTGTTTTAATAGTTCTCAATACATCTTTAAATGAAAATAATGTATTATTCCCTTCAATTTATTTTAAATAACGATTTTATTGGTTAAAAAATCATTAAAATATATTTGCATAAAAGATTAAAGGTAGAAAAAACAGCCCTGAAAAGCAATTTAGCAAATGATAATTAAAATATTAAGTTGTTATGTGAATACAACGGGAACTTATA
Organism: Trichonephila inaurata madagascariensis; assembly: GCA_019973955.1. Taxonomy (NCBI): domain Eukaryota; kingdom Metazoa; phylum Arthropoda; class Arachnida; order Araneae; family Nephilidae; genus Trichonephila; species Trichonephila inaurata. Next base: position 63,803 of record BMAV01005395.1, read on the forward strand.
AGAAATATTTAAGGCTTCTTGATCTTTTTTTCCTCTTTAGGCTTGAAAAATAAGGGAAAAGATATGATGCTGAAAGTTATTTAACAAATATGCGTATTAAAGGTCTGTACAATTAAATTACGCAAATATAGTATCTTAAATGACAAATTAGTAGTTTTATTGATACCTTACTTGTAAATAACAGCAATCTAATTTATATAAACAAGAGTAAAATTTATTTATAATTTTTCCTTTGTCTTGTAATTAACTTTTTCTCCCTCTTGTCACCTTTTCTTTCCCCTTGTTAATTACACAGAAGAAAAAGCCTTCAGGGAAAGAAATATGGTTTCATTGATAAAAAATGATAAAAAGTTCGTAGCCTATCTATATGACTTGGTCTATTTTGAACAAAAGTTTAAGAATGTTAAAGAAAAAAAAACATGTTATAAAAAGAAATTAAAAAACAATTTTTCAAAGAAAAATAATTGAAATTTTTTATAACTATTTTTATAGGAATTTTTTAAATAATGGTGTTAAAATAATCTGGAAAAAAAGATTTCTAAGGCTAATTTTTTTATCAACGCACATTATTTTTCTCTGACATTTAACATTTTATAAAATATTAAGTAAAAGGCAGAAAAAATAATTTTCTTTAACTTTTCACACATTTTTTTCAATCTCAAGCTCAAATAACAATTTTTTACAATTATTTTATTTTACAAATCTGTTCACTTTTAATGAAACAAAATTGTGTCATATTTTTAATACCAATATGTTTATTTAGAGCAAACACTATCTTTGAAAAAAACAATTTTGCGTGTATTGATTTAAAATACGTAAAAATACAAGGCACATTAATTTATAGGCGTTAATATTGTCTATAATAGTTATTTAGATTATAATAGTTGGAAAGAAACTAAAAATTTGATATTGTGGTATTAAAATGGCATTCTGAACATTTATAATACCGTGAATAATTGCACTACTGTTCTATTAAAGTACAATTTGAAATGTGAGAATATTTCCAAAAATTTTTTCCATCTGTTAAACTCTTTTTAAGGTTTTCTTCATCAACTATGCGAAAGCCTGAGCTAAACGAGGAACACATAAAACAGAAAACTCTATTTTCGTGAAAGTGTACAACATTGTAAATTCACAAAAATTTGCTCATCACATACCTTTATAAAATTTCAAATTATTTCATAAAAAAACTGATTTTTTCATTTGAATAATTAAAAAGTTAGCTATTTAATCTTCAGAGATAAGAGAAAAAATAATAAGATGATACCAGAAAAATAGAAGAACTCAGATAAAAAGGCGTAGTATGATAAAACATGTTACTCTGTACATGACAGCAAAGCCAGAATATTATTTCAATGGCAGAGGAATTTTATATCTAGAAAAATGTTCCAAATGCGAGTCCTACACTTTAACATTACGCGAAAATTATCTTAAACAACATGAAATAAGAATTTTTAATTTCATGGCAAATTATTCAGTGGTGTACTTTACTCCAGTCTATGATCATTATATATAAATATGTTGTATAATTTTAAAAATAACTAGGCAATCATTTCTAGCAAGTATTTTCTCATTTAAGGTATCCGACTACGTTCGGAACCATGATTTTAAAAAAAGCTCTTAAATGTATAATTTTCATGATATTTAGTGTCACTCAGATTAGAATACATGTATAAAATTGTTTTAAGGACATTATGACAAAACAAAATTATTTAAATACAATATTTTGGCAAAAAATTATCTTAGAATAACCTTTTTTCCAAATCTTCTTTTGTAAAAAATGCTTCTATTGTATTAATATTTTGCCTGTATATAGCTCAAACCTCTGTACAGAGTTTAAACTATGATTTGTGAAAAATTCACATTATTTTCAGAGTTACAACCATTTGAAATAATTATCGACGTATTTTCTTAAAATTTCTCCCTTCTGTTTTCGTAAAACATGGATAAACCGACTTCCAAGTTATGCATTTCAAAAATTCTAGTTGGGCCTCTGTGCAGAGGTCTGAGCTGAATACAGACAAAATATTAATACAAAAGAAGCATTTTGTACAAAAGGAGAACATTTGGAAAAAAGGATTTTCTAAGTTAATTTTTTGCCAAAATATTGTATTTAAATAATTTTTTTTGTCATAATGTCCTTAAAACAATTTTAAACATAAATTCTAATCTAAGTGACACTAAATATTATAAATATTATCCATTTACACGCTTTTGCAAAATCACTGTTCCGAACGTAGTCGGATACCTTAAAGAATAAAGTATGATAAAAGCGCAATTAAGTCAAAACAAAAATGATCTTTCCATGTAGCTCTACTTTCCTCTGCATTCATATTAAAATGAGTTATTGCAAACATTGCAGTCAAAAAAGTTTTAACTCTCATCTAATTTGAAAGAATGATGTTTTTCTCTCTATTTTTTGAAACATTTAAAAACTATAGATTATTTAATTAAGAATTATCAAACTAATAATTATTTCTTTTGCGTGTTGAAATTTGGCAGTATGAAATCGTTTTATCTGCAAAGAAAGTATGTAAGCTCATTATTCAGACAAAGAAGAGTATTTACTTCAGTATTCTAACAAAAGACTGTCCTTTGTTGGTACCCGAACACAACTAAAATTTGCTTACCTTAGGGGATTGAATTTCGTTATAAATAAAAAAAAAAATGATGTAACAGACTCTATCCCGGCCCCCCCCCCTTCACTAAGGGGGGAAGATATCGTAAGGGTTTCAGAAAATCGTATTCTGTTTTAGATGTCTTCTTTTTTAGTCACTATGACTATAGTAGACAGAATAGCCATAGTGACGA
>BMAV01005395.1:71528-94273 GCA_019973955.1 Trichonephila inaurata madagascariensis
TATTATTAATTTAATTATTTTAAAATTATATGAAATGTTTAATAAGTCCTTTTTAAATAAATTTATTTTTAACAAATGTATTTAAATAATTTTAATGTTAAATTAATAATTAATTAATTTTAATTACTAATCAATTAACTTAAGTGAATAATTAGTTAATTAAAGCCAATAATTAACTAACCAAAGTTAATAGTTAACTAATTTTAGTTAATAAATTAATTGTAGTTTATAATTAATTAATTTTGGTTATTAATTAATTTCAGTTACTAATTAGTTAGTTTAAGTTAATAATTAACTAATTATAGTTAATAATTAAACAATTGTAGTTAATAATTAATTAATTGTAAATAATAATTTTAAATACGTTTAATAATTAATACTTTTAATAATAAATTATTTTAATAATAAATAAATTAAATAATAAATTTATTTAATTATTTTTCTTACTTTAAAAAATACAAAATATAATTCCATAAAATATCCTTTAATGTTTAATAAACCTTTCTTTAAAAATTTATTTAATATAAAAAATAATTAATTTAATTGAAAAAAAAAGTTGAACTCGTGATTCGAACCCTATCCGTCCGATTAGAGAGCAAGTGTCCTGCCAACTGAGTCACTGCGTCATGGGAGGTAATTAAAACTTTATTGTATAAAAACTAAGCTTGAATTTCGAAGGCTATTTTTTCCAAATTGACAAGCCTTTCGGTGGAATTACATTGAGGTTTGAACATCTTAAAGGAGTTCTACTATTATACCAAGTCTCTCTCTCTCTCTCTCGACCCCAAATGAATTTCAATAGTCGTTCCCTACCCTTTTAAAACTTTAATTGGATTTCAGCAATATTCTCCTAGAACTAATCTAATAAAATGTTATACTTAAAACATAGGTTGTGTTGTCCGGCTAGTGAATTCCTTTTCCAGCTGGGAAGACAGGCAGCATGTAACTGCGCTACTAATCCTGAGTTATGTTTAGATAGCCCGCAATTTCATTTTATTTTGTATCAAAACTAAGGACTTCAGAGTCACTCATGAGGTATACTACCGCCATTACCAACCTATGTGTGCTGGGGTGTTGTAACCGTTTGTCTGGAAAACGGCACATTCTGACATGACCATCGACGTGAGGAATGATAAATCGTTATTTATCTTACCGGGCATCTTTAAGTAATCCATGGTCTAGCCTCAATGTTTCCAAATCCATTGTAGTTGACAACAGATACTTGGTCAACAGCGTCAAATGACATTAATCTACATTAAATTAGGCTGTCATCTGAACCCTTATTAGGTTCCGATTTTGATTAACCACGCGAGATAGTCTCCGATGTCCATTTTCTTTGATGACGCGTGGACGTCCAACAGCTTAGTGTCTACTGTCATTTATTACCTTTGCATGGATGCTAACAACGGTAAATCGTAAACAGCCTACCAGTCGTGCAGTTTCAGAGATACTCGTTTCGGGTCTTTAGGCCATTATACTCTGCACTCTGTCTCATTTGCTTCACCTTTCACATCACTCGCAAAATAAATGCAAGAATGATTTCTTACCTTCTCCAGTGGCAGTTAAACATAATTTTCACTTAATAACGCACCCTCCACGTCATCCAGACCAGTTCATCGAAAAATGGGGTGAGTGCGTTCAAAATGTTTTGGCTCGACATTGTTAGCAAATACTTAAAACTGTAACTAAATATGTTTCAGAACCTATGTCTGTTCGTATTTATTTTTTATGTTACGAAAATTATTATCTGCTTTGACTACCCCGTGGTTTGTGTGAGAGCCAATTTGATGTTAAGTGACTTCAAAATAAAAATTATTTTAAAAAATATATTTATTGGACTAATAGAAGATACTTTTTTCTAGATTTTTAGGTAACTTTTGAAGGTACATTGACTATATTAGGAAAAGTATACACAAAGATGAGGCTAGAACAAGTTGAAATGGAATAGTAGATGCTTATTTCACTGAGTTAGTTATATAATTGATCCAAAGTATGCGGTAGTCCCACATTCGGTGAGTATATATTAAATGAAGGAAATGGTACATTCCACACATTAGTTGTACAACTCAGTTGATGAATAATGCATGTTCGTGTAGTTGTTTATTGGCACATAGGGAATACTTTTTAGCCACCACAACGAGGTTGTTTTACAAGTTTATATGAGATTTAAGTGAACATCCACCATATCTTAGCTGACATACACCTTCATGCTGAAACATAGCACCAGATGCGTTGAAAATGGCTGAAAAAAGTGAATGCGTCTCGTTCAAAAAATGTCATTTAAATCGTGAGCCTTCATGACCAGTGTCAAGGGTGGTTGTGAAAGACCTCCATGTGTGTTTTCATATCTATTAGGATCATTATACTCCAAATGATGCAAGCGACTGGTGTGCTTCTGGAGTCCGCTAAGAATACTTCCATTAACCAAATAACATTGATGATTATTTTTGAAATGATGCCGATTTAGATTAAATTGTTCAATGAAATGACATAAAATCGTGTTCTGTTTCAACTATTGTTGATTAAGAGTCAAGTTCCAAAATAACTGGTACAACTGTTGTACACCCCACTGCATTAGAAGGCTGCATAATGATTTGTAAAGTCCATTACTGCTGGTCAGTTTTTGTTACATTACGATGTCCAAATGATATGTTGGTGATATCCTACAGTCAAAAGCACTACTTCAAACCTAACGCATTGTTCTTTGCTAACGCGATTTAACAACAGACTGCAAACATTAAGTATGAAACAACAAGCCCTGCATATTATTCCAGTTCTCCAGGCAGCAGTGTCACCTAATCTTAATTCTAATACTCACTGTCATTTACATAGCGACTCACGGAGGGAGTACAACTATCTGATCATCTATTTTACTGCCCTATACATTGCTATTTGTTTTTGAAATAAACATTATTGATTGTTCGATGCTATCTTACTTTGCTTGGCGATTTCCATCAATTTTAACACACGTTAATAGTGATGCTTCTTCACTATCATGAAGAATGTATAAATAGTGTAAATAATATGCACAGTGTAAAAAGTGAAATATAATTCTATATTGTTAAGTTCCCGCAAATATTAAAAAACCTAAACATTAATTAGTAAATAACACAGAGAGGAAACTTCGTTTAAGCTTGTAAATGTATACTCAATTAAATATTTATGAGTAACTCCTTTTATATTTGAAATAGTAACATATAATTAAATACTTCATATTTCATTCTGATTTTTATGTATTTATAGTTATGATATTAATAAAATTCGGATATTCATATATGATACATTCGCAAATAAAAATGATTGAGTGTTGTAAGCAATAATTAGAGCTACAGTTGAAGTTACTTTGTATGAAAATAGAATTAATTACAAATAAAATATTCGAATCAAATGAGCTATTTTAAAATAATTCCACAACAAAATCATAAAAATTTAACATGTAATGTAGTATCAACGTGAGATAAATAGTTTTATAGATAGAAAAATAAAGTTCGTATAGATTTCAAAAAGTGTTTTAATTTATTATGTATTTTCGAAGCCAATTTTATAATTGAATATTTTTAAGCATGCCTTTTAAGGTATCCGACTACGTTCGGAACCGTAATTTTGCAAAAGCGTACAAATGGATAATAATTATAATATTTAGTGTCACTTAGATAAGAAAATGTATTTAAAATTGTTTTAAGAATAGTATTACAGTAAAAAATTATTTAAGTACAATATTTTGACAAAAAATGAACATAAAAGAACCAATTCTCAAAATATTCTCCTTTTGTGAAAAATGCTTCTATTATAATAATATTTCGCCTGTATATAGCTCAGACCTCTGTACAGAGGCTCAACTGGAATTTTCGAAATATATAACTTAGAAGTGAGTTTATCCATGTTTTGTGACAACAGAGGGGAGAAATTATAAGAAAAAAAAGCCGATAATTATTTCAAATGGTTGTAACTCTGAAAATAATGTGAATGTTTCAAAAATCATTGTTGAGCCTCTTTACAGAGGTCTGAGCTGTATATAGGCAAAGTATTATTATAATAGAAGCATTTTTCACAAAAGGAGAACATTTTAAAAAATGGTTATTCTAAGTTAATATTTTGCCGAAATATTGCAATTAAATAATTTTTTTTGTCAAAATGTCCTTAAAACAATTTTATACATGTATTATAATGTAAGTGACACTAAATATCAAGAAACTGATCCATTTATGCGCCATTTTAAAATCACGGTTCCGAAAGTAGTCAGATACCTTAAAACATGTTAGGCATATCACGCTTGTACGTTTTAGTCTTCTAATACAACTTCTTCACTGCAACCAATTCATCAGGACATTATTCATCTACAACTTCCAATTCACTACAAAATACAATATAATTTGGGAAAATTGAAAAGTGAACATATAGTATTACTTATATCTTAGAAGCAACTATTTTCTATGTACAATCTTGTCTACAGCCGAAAGCTGCTACAATTCCTGACTCCTTATTTAAATTTTAGCGATTAAAAATCAATAATCACGAGGTAAGTACTTAAGATATTCTTTTTGAAAATGAAATTGAGTCTGATGGAACACAAGTAAATGATACATTTGTAGATGAAATTGGTTCCCCATCCTCAGGAGAAGGAAGAGAAATGTCGGAGCATTCAATCTCAGATAAGTAAAAGCTACTGCATTCATTACAAGCATTTTTCTTACAGATCATGTACATTATAAAACTATACTATCGTTTCATAATAGTTTAGAATAAACATATATATATGAATTATGTAGACAAGCTGGAATTAGCGTCATTTCTCTGAGAGATGAATCATCAACAGATGTTGTAACAAAGAACCAAACATTTTAAAATTTTAGTTTCCTTAATCTGTGGTAGGAGAGAAATCATTAATCACACCATTTCTAAATAGAACTTATCATTGTATGACAATATTTACATACAGGCAGATATTGAGCAAGAGAGTGTGTGAGAGAGATAAAAAGAGAGATAAAAAACGAATGAAATCTGAGAATTGAAGGTATGTTGATATATTCCTTTATAATTCCAAAGTAATTTTAAATAGCTTTAAAGTTATTAATATTTCATTATGTATCTATATTTATACAGACAAATTAAATGCAAAAATTTTACAAAAAGGGAGAAGCTTAACAATGAAATCTTAATATTTTATCAAGCATACAACTCTACAAAATAGCATGATACTTCGTAGTCTTAATATTCTGAAAAAGTAAAATTTTTTCCATGATTTAATTTTTTTAAAAAAATAATTCAAATAGTTATAATATTAATCATATTAGCATTATTCATTTACTTTAGCTGTAAATAAATAAAAAGAATGTACAATACATTACATAAATTGATTTATGTTTTAATTGTATAATGCTGAAATTTTTCTTTAATTGCAAATGTTTTATATGAACTCAACTATTTTGCTTTTTGATTAAAAAAAGCTCAAATTTTTTCGTAACACACACAAAAAAAAGGTTTTTTTTAAAAAAAAAAGTAACAATTCAATAACATTTTAAAAGAATTTTCTTTTATATATTTAAAAAACTGCGCAATAGATAGAACAGAAGCTAAAACCACCTGTCAACCTGATGCCAAACACATCCTACATAAACCACTGATATCAGCAAAAAAATCATATCCACATTTCAACTCCTCACAATCATTCGAGAACTCATTAAAATTCTTTTATCTCCCCAGGTATGTACGGGTAACAGGTAGGTAAATAACAAACAAAACAGAAACCAAAAAATCTGCCTCCCCTTCAATACAAAATCCCTTGCATGACGCGAGCACACCGAAAAAGCTTCTGATTGGTCATTACAGACACAGGGCGCATGCCCCCTAGTTGAACCCGCGTGGGGTGTCGAGGGGGTCGGGGCTCAGTGGTAGGTGCAGGGCGCGCGGTATTTTCCGTTTTGACTATTGCCGCCCTAGAGGGAAACTGCGGTTGTAGGCGAAAATTTTACCTGTGCCCAAGGAAATTTGGGATGACCTGCGTCCGATCAATGCTACACGGATACCTTTGCTAAATACATCTAGGAGAGGGGAAAATTGTGCATTATACATGACGAAAATCAAGACGGTAAGTCTTTTTCTTTGTTTTTGTTTTATTGCTTTTACGCAACTGTTGCATGTTAATTGATGTATTTTAGGTATGAGTGGTGCACATAAAAAAGTGCGCTGAAATGAAAATTGTTGCTCTAATTATAATTCGGAAATTTAAAAAAAATATATTTCGATAAAATTTGTATGTGTTTAAAAAATAAATTGCATGCGTTATATGTGTATATAACAAAATATAATTTTTTTTTCTTTTTTTAATAAAAAAAAACATTTTTTTTGCAACTGTTGCGCTTTTATTGGTACTTGTTTATAAAATGTTGAAAATGATGTTTTAAAAAATGGCAAACAAATTTTAATTTTTTTTTTCAGTTTTTTTTTTAATGTATATTATTTTTTTTAAAAAGTTGCTAATGACTTTTGAACATAAAATGCTATATGTTATCATCTCAAAAGGGTTTCCTTTAAATACTTCAAAAAATGTTTACTGTTTTGCTTATGACAATTTTTTTTTCTCACATGAACTGATACGATCGTGATGTATACTTATCTTTTGAAGGATTGTAAGCTGAAAGAAATTAAGTGAAGAAAATTTATTGTTTTGTTTATTTCTTGCCGTTCTCTACAGATTCTTGAATAATAATATTTGCTTGAGTTGCATGGAGCATTTAAATATCTTAAATGTTTCGGAAATGAATGAGATATATGGTTACAACATTTAGTTAATATTCCTGATAAAAATGTATAAACATTTATCAGGTATAATTTTTATGATACTTAGGAACATATTTGAAGTTATGTATGCTTTGTAAACTACAGTTTGAGTCTCAAATAATTAAACTTCGTTTTTTTTCTTTCGGGGAAAAACATTAATCTTTTCGTTTTCGTTAAAACCGCTAGAATTTCCATATTTTTTGGACATTTATAAGTGTTTATTTAAAGGCATATTAACGAATATTATGTAATTTAAAATAATATTTCCTTGTAAAATATTATCCCGATAAAGAAATGTATTTAGATTTCCAGATATTGTAAATTATCTATAAAATAAAAGTCAAAACAAAGTGTATCTAATATGATCCAAAAAGGCATGCGTTAATTCGGTGACTTTTAAATAAGTATTTGTAAGGAAAATTTAAACACAATTCTCTATTGGTGTAATTATATTTATCTAAATAATTCGCACAAGTTTTAGCATTTTTTTAATAAACTCCTCAATTTTTTTTTACATACAATTGCTTAAAATCTTTTTCCGAAAATTTGACTGTGAAAGGCGTACCTTCAGTAAGTAAAAAATATTTTATTTTAGTAATATTTTTTTTAAATATGAATGAACTTATTTATATAAGATAGTTTTTTTTTAAAAAAAAATTTATTACATAAAAAACAAAGTATTTTTAATACATTGAGTGGATATTTGTTTTTTAACCATATTACTACTGCGATAGAGAAAATTGATATTTTAAAAAAAGTATGATTATGTGTCCAGAAATCGGTATTTCCTTCCCAATATTTTTCCATTTAAACAGCAGGATCTGGTGAAATATTTGTTTATTTTTCAAATATCATATACTAATAAAGACATTTAAATTGAAACCTTCATCTTTCCAACATATAAGTAACATATTTTAGGTTAGATATGCTGAATTTCTATTACTGAATCCATATTTTATACATTCACTCACACACATAAATATATGTAAATGCTAAAAAATTATTTTACTAAATACATTGTTAGACATTTAACATACTTAAAGTATTTTGAAAAAAAAAAAAATAAAAATAGAATACCCTGAAGGAATAAAATTTTATATATAATTATTTGACGGATAGATGATATTACACTTTAACTGCTGTTTAAATTATTAAATAACATTATAAATATTTTAAAATTGTTTTTAAAAAAAATTAATGATATATATATATATATATATATATATAATATTTAATTTAAAAAATATTATGGATTCCATCATTTTAATCCTATTGAAATATATAAGTAAATCCAATGCAAAAATCACTACCGTTACTAATTAATGTGATATTTATAATGTAAAAACTCGCAAAATTGTACAAAATAAAATGTTTGGCACGAAATACAATATAAGTAGATGCATTATTGTCAAATATAGTAATACACTTTTTAAATCGGCACAAGATAGAAGATTTATCCTATCCTCAATTACGATTTGAAAATTTATTTTATTCTGTTGTTAGCGAGATTTCATTAAATTTTTCCATCGAACATGTATAAAATAAAATTAACTGAAAAATCCAATATTTTTATATATTTTTGCAAGGAATTTTATCACACTTAATGATTTTCAGTATCGACAATATGAGGAACACTCCCAAGTTCGACCAGCAACCAATAGTCTAACAAATATTTATTTACTTATTTTTTAACTTGATATTATTGTTTATAATGTCTGTCATATGTACATATATAATGACGGAATAAAAAAAAAATTCATACAAAAGAATTTTAACTCTATTTTTATATTTAACCCTTATTATTTAAATCATATTATAACCAATAGTGACACTGTAAGAACTGATTTCTTTTTAAATGTTGAATTAAAAATGGAAAATCGAGATAAAAATACTACCATTTTTGATGAAAGTGATGTTTTTAGTTTCCTAGAATCAAAATTTCGTGCTGGAGCAATAAGTATTCCCAATTAAATTTTTAGAAATATTGGCATAGTTTAAATTACATACAACAAAATAATTCTAAATATTATAAAAAGAAATCAAAACCAGTATTTAAAATAAACTATTCTACATAAATGTGAGTTCCATTGTTTAATATAATATACAGTTTTTGCTTTATATTATACTGTATATTTTCAAATCTTTATGTTCCCTCAAATTTTATGAAAGTATAAGATTATTTACAGTTCTATTTTCTAGATAGCACTGCCGTTTCTCTACACTTTGTTTTATTAAAAAGCTTGTTTTCTTTACATCTCAAAAAATTTACTTAATTTCCAATGTAGACATAACCATTTCTTTTTAAAAGATGCAAACGTAATTTTGTATTTTATTTTTAAGTAAACTTATTTGGAATCTCATTTGATCTTTCTCAAAATCATTAATAATTATGCCATTTTTGGGCACTGTAAGAGATTTGATGATTTTGAATTTTTTCATTAACTTACAAAGTATGTTGTTTGTTCAAATCCTTGAATATTTAGCAGTGGTTTTATGTCTAAATAGCTATAGAAAAGGGAAAGGTGGGATACATAAAGTTTACTTAACCTCACTTTTTTGTCCTCTGGTAGTAACTGCTTTGGAGAAAATAGTCTTTGTGTTTTAATTTAGTTAAAACACGTTCTTATTTTTCTCTTAATCTAAAGTTTTTATTTTTAGGCCTTCTTGTTACACGACTTCAACGCAGATTATTTACGCATTTTTCTTTCACTTATCTTGAAGCGATATCAATGACGTTATGATGAATTAATTGCTGTGCAGTTAATTCATCAAATAATACTATGTAGCGCATTTTAATCTCTACTAACGGTAATTCAGCTAAAATAATTTTTAATTTAAGACTTTATTCGTTTTCACACTAGGGTAACTTTTCATGTAAAAATTATTAAAAAAATGCACGAATAAAAAGATCACTTTAAAAGTAAAAGTGTACAAACCTCTCGTAAATAAAATTTTAAAAAAATTATTATGTACGCTAAATCTCATGGAATATAACAATTTTATTTTTAAATTGATATTGTTTCTATTTAAGCGTCAATATTGTAAGAGAATAAAAAAAACTACAATTTTATATGTATAATCTAATCTAATTTACTTCGATATTAGATAATCAAAGTAAATTAATTGAATTAATTCATTAAAAATGATAAACTCATATTTTAGAAATTATATTCAATATACCGTCATTAACACTAGAAATACAGAAATTTAGTATATACCTATATAACCCAAAAGCAGTCAAAATGACTGCATTGTTAAAGAATGATTAACGTGTAAAGAAATATGTTTAAAATAGTTTTTTAATACTTTTTATATTATTTACAGTCATATAACAAGTTATTAGTAAATAGTGACAATTAAAAAATTTATTTCACTTAGAAAAAAAATACATTCAAAAAATTCTAAGAAATTGTGCATTATAAACGCAATTGTTTTCCTAATTGAAATTACAAAGCAGTCAAAATGACTTCCTTGCGCAATCTAGTGTTAAATACATATTTTATTGCGTATTTGAAAACAAATGGATCAGAATTAGTGTAAGTCATAAATTTAGATGTTCTACTGATTGAAGTTTTGATTTTGTTCTATGATCGTAATTATTATTTCTCCACATAAAAATCTTTCAGAAAATAAAGATATTTCAAATTTACTATCTATTTTATTCACCCAATAATACTACTGTATACATCTATTTACGCTATTGTCACAATCTGTTTTCCAGAACTGTGAAAGATATTTTATGTTATCAAAAATTTTTGTCAAGAAAAAACAATCACTTTATCTGTAGGAAGCAGATTTTATATAATAGTCAAAAGAGGGTGTAGAGAAAAATTGTTGCAGTTTTCATTAATTATTACCTAAAAATTCTTAAAACCAAAATATTTGTGAAAACTTAATGAAACCATTTGTTTCATATTTATTTAAGGCATTATTATAGAGGTCAAATAAAGTTATCTTTCATATGTATTGTAGGTATTTCTATAAACAAAAGGTAGAACAAACTTGAAATAAAGCTGAAAGAAGCTGAAAAAAAAATAAAAAGAACTAAGAGTTATTAAGAAAAAGTAATTTTTAACGAATCTGAATAATCTAAAGTTACTATTCAAAGATTTAACATTGAAAAAAAATGTATTTTGTATATTTTAATAATAAATTACAACGGTGTATATTTTGAAACACGACATAAAATATGTGCGTAGTTCATGTACACAGTTTTTTGTATTCTGCCAAATTATTTGTCAATTAAATTATCAGAACTTATAAAACATACATTAATACCCATTTATTTATGTATTAAAGAATAACTTAATTCTATATACTTACATTTTTGATATTTTTTTTAGTTGGGATAATTGCCTTTAATTTGTCTTATTAAATAAGAAAAATTAATTTCACGGCTTAATGTTTCCTTTTTAAGCATTTATTAATGAATTTATTTCGGATAATGAAAGGGAAATTCCGTAAATTATAACATAAAAGGTTTCATAAATGACTTAATTCAAAATTCATTCATTTCTATTGAGCCATTTATAAGTTAGTTTATAAATACACTTTTTTGTTATGTATATTATTTGAGTCCAGCAAAAATAATTGTTGTTGAATTAATTTGCTTTGTTAACATAGAAAACTGACGTCAGCAGGAATTAATATTTAACAAAATATGTTAATACATTTTTTTTTTCTTTTCAGTATACAATAAAAATCGGATTCAGCAAAATTTGTTTTAATTTATTTTTTAAAGAGTTGAAAACAATTATGAATTACAGGTAATTTAAAAGTTTGAAATGTATCTAGAATTAAAGTAATTTAATTATTTTAAATGCCTTTGCATTGATTTTTAAAACAAAAATTAAGAGTAAGTAAAAGTAGGTGACCAATCATGCAATATTTTAAAAATTTATAACAATAATGTTTCTTTTTAAATTGAAGATTAATCATTTACACCTGTTGCCTCATTATTAACTTAATTTAATTCAAAATTTAAAAAAAGGTTTTTTAAAAGCATTTAATGAACTTAAATAATTTATTAACAGAACTTTTTTTTCTTTATATAAACATATTTTGGTCGATCGCAATAATTTTCTTTCTAATGACACTTGAAAAATCGGTTTTACCTCCTTGAAAAATAATTATTTTTTCAATTCCTATAAACTGAATTAATTCAAAATATTAAATTAACCACTAATGCATTATAAACAAGCAAATACATTTCGTTAATTTTCAGTAAATTTATTTTATTTCTGAGCCTCTAAATGAATATTTATCGCATTTCACCTTCAGTGTAAAGCAAAAGAGCACCCCATATGTAATATTCCTACTGATTTTTACCCATATTGAAAAAAGAATGGCAGTAAAAACACTTAAAAAAAGACGAGATTTATATATTTCTCTTTTTTTGGTATTTACTAATTAATTATGATAAAAAATAAAACATAAAATGCACACATAAAATAAATTATTTTAATTAGTAGTTAAATAAAATATAACCATGGTGGTATTAAGACTGTTAAACTTTAAGACCGAACTTTTTTTTTTACTCTAATAATAAATCACAGCAATTTTTTAACAAAATTGATTTTATCACATACTTGTTCTATTCATGATTAAAAAGTAATACGTTTTTAATTATTTAGAATAGCGAAAGGTCATTTTTAAAAGTGATTATTAAAACCTTTTTTTAAAAAAAATAAAATAACTCTTGATGATCAAAGAGAAGTAAATGTTTTTTCGATAAGATTATTTCCTAACTCATTATGCTGAATTCCTCAGTAAAATAATTAAAAAAGAAGCAAGTTTGCAGTAACTGCATTGCTTTAAAAGTCATGCCGCTTATTAAAAATATCTTGAAGAACAAAATCAAAGATGCTGGCTCTAAGAGATAAGGGAGTAAGTATTCTCTTAATTAAGTATTTATCCACTCAGCAATTTTAGAAATTTTATTTTAAAAACGGTTCAAGTATGAACTAATAATTAATCAATTATTTTTATACATTATTCAGCTAACTTGTTTTATATAAAAACTAGAGAAAAATCTGTTTATGGTTTAGATTAAATTTTGTGTTAAATAATGTAATATAATTTGTTAGAAATATTGACAAATTTGTATTTTTTTGCGAAAAAGAGATTAATTCTTTAAATCTGAAGAGAACCACATATCTGGTAGTAATAAGATAAATTTCTAGATGATTAATTACGATGTAATGGTTTATGGTTGATTATTGGAAATGATGAAAAATACAAATATAACCACGTTAAATCCAATTACAGTCCAAGAAACAGACTATTTAAATTATAATGTTAATGCACAAATAGTCGCTTTTTTATCCATATCTTATTACGTATACAATTTTCGTCAAAATCAAAGACAGTTTCAAAAATTCAAACTCGTAATAGTCAATATGCATGCATATATATATGTATATGTATAAATATATATATAGTATAATAAAATAAAAGTTAAGAAGTTCTAAAACCTATAGTGCTAAGGATGGAAGAAATTGGAATTCACAAGACACAACAAATGTAGATACAAAAAAGTATTTGGACTAAACTGGAGACCTATTATTTCTAAGGTTGTCTCTGAATTAGAGGCCGGCGATTTAGGGTTAGCAATGCTTTATGGATCCAACCTTCCCCGAACAGCAGACATTTTCGACATAATAGGGGAAAAAATAGAGCCATGTTGAAAAGTTAAGCCTATTTCTACCACGTGGAGGATGAACCTGACAATATAATAAATGAAATTACGAAAAGAGAATAAAAATGAATCTCGCAAAGAGAGGAATAATAAAAACATTTTTTATATAAAAAAAATTAGGATAAAAACTTACACGTAAAATATATATAGTATTATTTCCATAGCTATTTAATTTAGGTTAGATTTGTACTCTTATGAACACATTTGAAATATTGACATAATAATAACTAATAATATAAAGCCTTGATTAAATGATAAGATTTATATGTGAACTTATACACTAAACATTTTTTATGACCTTTTCATGATACATTTTTTACAAAGTTGAATCAACTCAGTGATAGCCTTCCGTATTTTATATTAGAGGTTTCATACATATGAGCTTTCAAACTATTATTCTTAGAGCTTCTCAAGTTACTGATCTTTTACACAGAATACTTTTGTATGCCATGATAATGCAGGAAAAATTACTGGTATTTTAAAAACAATAAAGTATTTTTACTAAAAAAAATGTCTTTTAAATGGGATACGAGACAACCCCCTCCCCCCAAATAAACAAGTGGTCACAAGAGTAAAATGGTAATGCATCAAAAAAAATTAAGAAAGAGAAAGTGAATGATATTATATGCCTTTTTATAAATTTAAAAGAAGATTTATGAAATACAGTAGAAAATTTAGTTGAAGTACGTTGTGATGCTCTATGGTATTCTTTGCATAAAATGGATGAAAAGCAGAGACAAACTTTAATGATAAACCACTTTATTATTAGTTCAGAAAAAATAACTATATATATATTTTTATTACAGTTGTACATAGTATGCATTATAAGTATTAATAATGAAACTTATGTATACATTGTTAATTAAATATAAATTTAGTAGATGAACAGTAAGTTCGTTTTAATAAATAAAAATGTATCCGCAATAAAAAATAGAAACATAATTATTTGAATTATTTAGAGTACTGATTTCACACACATTTGCCAATTTCTGTTCACTGCTATTTTTGATTTAGAATAGCATAAAATGTATTATTTTAATTGTATGTGCATGAATTTTAAGAATTTAAAGTATTATGAAATTATCAGTATTATACGATTTTGAGATCATTTTTTTTTCAAAATTATTTCTATTGGAAAATTTTAATAACCAAGAATACAAATAACTTTTCACTTTCAAAACTTTTAACATTTTGAAGCACAATATAGGATCGACAACAAAAATCAAACGTATTTAATTAAACATGATGCTGAAGTTAAATTAGCTCTAGATAGTTTCATCACCCTGTGAATGAGCTACAAAATTCCATTTTGATAATACTTCTTAAAGTATCTTGCTAAAATGATGAAAAGAAATTTAAGAATACTAGAAATTTGATCATGTGAAGGGGGGTAATGTAAAAATGTCTATGTAGATATAAGTAGATAAAACTTCTGTGAAGGTTTCAATTATTTAAAACAAAATACACACATTCCTAAGTAGTTATCAGATTACTAGCATGCTTCTTTCCAAGTCATTCAATCTTGCTACTCTTTTGTAAATAGTATATAATGTGTTTCATATTAATTTTTTCTACCACTTGCATAAAAGGACGATATCTTAAAAAATAGGTTTAAAAAAAGTAAAATATCGTCAAAGGTTCACAAAGACTTGTTTTTGGTGGAAAAAGAAATTGCAATCAATAATCTGGTTTTAAGCATTTGAAGCTTATATGGAGTTTTTGAATGCATTTTTTTTTTTTTTTTTTTTACAATATTTTGCAAAACTCGGAAAATAAAAATAAAAATGTATGGATTATATATAAAATAACGTGACTTAAGACGTGACTTTTTAAAAGGAATTTATTCACTCACCGGGAGAATGCCAAGTGATCATGATTGGACAAGATGATTATTGGAAAGCTTCAGTAAGAAATTTTTCAAAATGTGAAAAATAAATAAAAAAGTAATGGGAGGTATTTTAAAAAAAATAGTAATAAATAAAAAGAAAACCTACTCTGGAATTTTTGAAAACTAAATTGTGTTTTTAAACTTTTCGAAACATTTCAATTAATTTTATTAGAAATGTGTACAATCGCGGCAAAATGTTTACAAAAAAAATTACATTTAAACGTGTTATAGATTACCTAAATGAAAACAATAAAATGTAAATAAAACATAGCAAAATTAAATTAAAATTGACTTTAACACATTTTTAATTGGTTGTAATATTTATTGTTACAGATAACTTCATTTTTTTTTAAACAAATAATGTTCATAAGAGCTTGTATAGCAACCATAAAGTGATTTAACACTAGAAAGACCGAAACTTAGTATATACCTAAAATGCCCAAAAGCAGTCAAAATGACTACATTGTGAAAAAAGAATTAATGTGTAAAAAATTTGCTTCAAATAAATTTTTTATATACTTTTTATATTATTCCCAGATACACAATAAGTTATTAGTAAATATTGACAGTAAAAAAAAAATTATTCAATTGAAAAAAAACATATTCTAAAAAATTCTATAAAAAAGTTCATTATGTATGAAACTTTTTTCTAACCGAAATTAAAAAGCAGTCAAAATGACTTCTTTTGGGCAAACTAGTGTTAAAAACCTGTTCAGTCAGTATATGTAATTTTTAAAAAAATACCTAACACACACACACACACACAATGTATTTTCTTAAAACAAGTGACACATTCGAATTGTTTTCTTTGTCATGTGTCTTCTTTCCAAAACAGGGTATTGCACTTCACGATAAAGTTTTAAACCTGCTTTTTGGCCTCTACTGAGAATGGGCTTTTATGTTAAGGGCAAGACGATGTGCGTTTCATGAAGACTGGCATGCTTTGGTGTTAAAAGACAAAGCCTCACAAATGGTTTTTAATAGAAATATTATACTATAGCTACGTGAAAAATGTAAAGAAGTTGGTATTTGACCTTCATTTTTTTAAAAAGTTGCACAAAAAAGCTGCTATTAATGAAATTTTGCATTTACAACATTATAAAAATAGAAAATAATGCACATAATATTGCACTATAAAATAAGAAGCATTCAACTGGTAAAAATTACAAAAGTTTAAATGTACAAATAACAATATGTACATTATATACTCTGGGAACAAATTTGATTCAAATTTCAATCATTGTTCCGATAATAAAACCAGATACTTTTGTTCTAAATTTTAGTGTTCAAAAAAACTTTCCACGAGATGTCAATATTTGCTATGTGATTTTCTTGCATTATCCTGAGCTAGTTGAAAATAAAATTAAGTATTATTGAAACACTATCAACAATTTACTAACGATTTCTTTTTACTGTTACAAAATCAATTTTAAGAAAATACTATTCAATTAAAATTGGTTTTCGTAATGTAAATTTCCTTTCCTTTTAAATTAAATGTTTAACATTTTCTTTCTTTTTGATTGATTTAAATTAATGGCCATAAGTCCCTAAACACTCATAAAATAAAGATTGCATTATAAACAAATTGTTAGCTTGACTGTATGTATATATATATTCTTGTAGCATGTATTGAATTGGGATTTCAGAGGATATATGGGGTAATTTTTCAGATTATTTGCCCCTTTATTAACAAGTGTTTTGCTGTAAAAGTAATGATTGTTCTGATTATTTTAATTTCGATCCTCAATCGTTGTTAAAATCAATTACAAATGATCTTATAATTATGAATATAAAACCATAATCTAAAATTAGATTACCTATCTTAAGAAGATTAAGCATTTTTTATAGTTTTCAAAATCAATTTTAAGAATATTCAGGTAAAAAACATTACCGATCAAAATCACTCCTAATATGATTTTACTTCTTATATATAGCTTTTTTCTTTACTATTTTTTTTATGCTTCTCATAATTGATTTACCTGATCCACTTTTTTAAAACTGGAAATTTAAAAGAAAGTTAATTCATTTCTTTTCAATTATCGGTTTTTCGCTTGACAATTTATTTAAGATAAGAAAAATGCGTTTTTTATAATACGTTTTTTTTTAAAGATAAGAATAAGTATAATGCGTGTTTGACTCCTGGCTATTTATTGAAAAGAGAAAAGTAATGATGAACGAGTATTTAAGAAATGATTTATAAAACACCACTTTAGATTTTTTTTTAAGATCTCAGAAGTATAGCAAAAACTTCTACTTTTTTCTCCAGGAAAGTGTCTTTGAGCTCTTTGTTAATCGCTATATATACTTCTTCTTTTGGCAATTTGCATGCCTGTTTTTTCTTTATTTTTTTTTCAAAATGCTACTGGTCCTTATAAAAGCCGATTCAATTTAAATGTATTACACGCTAGTGATAGTTTTTTTTTTTTAATTTAGAAAAAAAATGTCCCAAACAATTACGTGTACTCTAAATGGTTAGTGTTTTCTTTTTATTTTCATTTTAATATAAATGTTAAATATTTCGATATTGTTATCTCTTATTCTCCTTAGAACACTTTTCTGAATTTTCATTCAAATTATTAACTATTTTAATTCTATTGTCTTATGGCATCTTTGTCCAGTTTAATGGATCATACATTAGAGTGTTAATTATTCAAAACGGAAATCCAAACACGATATCATCTACGTATATAAAGTGTTTCTAAAACCTGACTTAACCAAGACGTCTGATAAACGTTTTAATTAACAAATAACGTTAAACGTGTTAACGTTTTGTGAGAGAGACTACATTAAAGAGAACGAGAGACTGTTTTGTCTTATGTTACTGTTCTTGGATTAAAATTATTAAGTCGTCAGTATCAAGTTTAGCGTAATAATTTATTGTTAAAGAATTTTAATGAGATATAACGAACGAAAAATTATGTTATAGTCATGTGATTATGTCTTTTCAAGAGATACTTTTAATATCAGTGAGAATGTGTAGCTGTTTTGAAGAAAAATAATACTCGTTTTATTCTTGATAATTTGTAAATAACACATCTTTGATATAGCTGATTGGAGTATGTTCACACTATTTCTTAAAGGTTGGATTTCTTTGTTTTGTACTTTGATTCAGGTATTTATTTCTGATAATTTGAATTGGGCGTATTAATCTAATTTTTATTTAATAAATGGAAATGTGTTTGTGATATAATTCTAATTTAATTTATATATCAGTTTTATTTATTATGTGCTCAAGCTCTTGTTTTCTACAGATCTTTCCGTTTTATTTTTATATTTATATGTATATCTTCTTCTGTGTACGTATTAATCTATATGCATTAAAAATATATGCTATTTCTTTATTAGTCAAAAAGTGGCTAAACTCATAATATGCTTAAAATAAAAATTCTAAAAATATGCATTTGGTAAAATAGCACTTTAATGACTAATATTGTTTGTTTTTTCAAAGACTTTCAGGAAATAATTTTGAATATAATTTCATTAAAGTTACATCAGTAGGCTTAAACAGTGATAAAAAGATTACATAATTTTCTTAATAAATTTTATACATTATATATATATATCCTCTCAATTATATTTAACAGGAAGAAATTTATTTTTCATTACAGTTTTGTGCAGTTAAAAATTTTCTCAATATGTAAAACATTTTGTATTAGAAATTTTGGTTTCTAACTAAACTATCTTGAGTATATGACTTAGCTCAGAAATTGAATATCTTTCAGCTAAAATTTGTTTTCTAATGAAAATTAAAATTCCAGAAGTTAAGGTTGTTTGTTTTGATAATTAGCGAATATTTCCTCCCAGGAATATAAATAACAATATCACAATTTTTTAATAAAAAATTATAATGAGAAAGGCTATATTTTTACAGTAACTTTATTACAGTGAAAGTAATACGTATATATTTTAGTAATACAAATAATATATAAGATTTCTTTCACAATAACAATACTTCTTTAAGAATAAATCTCCTAAAAACCACAAAAATACAACATGAATTACAACAAACAAGGAATTGTTTCCTCTAGAACAGTTGAGTAAAAATTCCAAATAAAAAGAAATAGTGCAAATATGTCAGGACAAAACTGGTAATATAGGGGTTCGTGAATTTATTACTAAGCATATTTATGAATTTATGAAAAACTTTTATTCAAAAAAATATTGTTGCATTAAAAAATCTATTGTTCTTAAAGTGAGCTTCATTTACCATATTTTTTTTATTTGTGCCATACTGTAGGTTTGAACTGAAGATCATCATTATATATTTGTTTTAGAGAAACATAAAAAGTAACTCAGTTGAAGGGATTTAATTGATTGTGTTGCAATGGCGTTTATTTGAAATAGTAAACTTTCATTTCTTTTATTATTTTTGTGAACACAGTTTACGGCAATAGGACAGTTGCATGTTGCTACAACAAAAACAGATTCACCTTTGAAGTTGTCAGTTTTATTTCTGATTAAAATAAAAGAAGAAAAACTTTGTTAGTATATTAAGGTGTTAAGATTTCTAATGACAGTGAGACGGTAGGATTAAGAAGGTTAGATGGTAAGATTGATAACGGTAGTACTCATAATTTATGTATCATGGTATTAATTACCTACGTTATTGAGTAGTCTAAAACTACACGAAAAGGAGCTTTCTTCGAACAAATATTTAATTGCGTAAGCCTCTTTTAAAACTACTTTACTAAGGTCTCATAGAAATTGGTAAAGTGCAGCATTTCGTTCTTGAGAACACATTAAGATATTTTTCTGGAAAGGAAGCTTTTTTGGTACAATATCACTGTAATTGCCAAATATTGTGAACTCAAAATACTTTCTCATAATGATTGTATCACACTTAGCCTTGTTTACCACACTCCTCTAACATTAACACTCAATATTAAAAGCAAAACCACTTTCCAAGGAATTGATTGTCACTTTACTAACTGATGGTGATTAACTTTCAGCCAAAATAAGTCAGTGCACTTACAAGGAAGGTATCCATTTCCATATCCATCAGAATGTGTCATATGTCAATGCTTAATCACGTGAAACAAATGCAAGGTATCAAATCCATAAGAAGCTTGAGGTGTTATGACTTTCGGTATACCTATGTTCTCCAAATCTTCTCAGAAATCTAATTGCAAAGTACGTTCCTTAAAGTAGAGAAAGGAAAAAAAATTATTCATTTTTTTTCAGAAAAGTTAAAATTGAATAAAAGTATGGAATATTGCTATTTTAGGACAAAATGAATGTGTATCTTAGCTTTTTGAGAGAACAATGAATATTTTTAATTCGCAAGTACTTCTTTTTCTTCCTTTTCGTATCCCATACACACATTTAAAATAATAGAGAACAATATTGGTAAATAAGAGGCCCAGTAGCCGAGTGGTAGCTTATTGCGCTTCCAACCCACAGGTTCGAGGTTTTATCCTCGGGCTGAGCAAGGAAGATTCAATATTTCATCCCGTCAGTGTGTTGATATATGACTACCATGCTTTCTTGGGGACTGAACACTGGAGGTTTCGTTAAAGACTGACCACCTGATCGGGACATCTGATAACGCACCTCAGCGCCTAATGGACACGTATACTGAAATGGGCACAGTAGGCTTCGTACCTTATGAGTTGTTGCATCACTGAGTTTATAGTTTAGGATGGGTTAAGTACAATAATAATAAAAAAAATGTTAAAATCCAGCGAAATTTCTCTGTTTTTCAAGATTTTAAGTGTATTACAAGAACGGCATTTATTTATTTACTTCCTTACTTGACAAGACGAAATTCAAATTATCTAGGGTGTAACGATTGAAAAGAAACCACTCAACTAATGACTTTCTGGCTTTATATCACTATGTTATTAAGAAAAGATTTCAAATTTCCTTGGGCTTAGGCACAAATTTCTTTTGGATTAACCCACGGTTGTCTATGATTACCAAAAAATAATATTAATAAAAAATTTCAAAATGTCTTGAATTAATGCAACGAATATCAAAAATGCATTTTCTGACCTTCATGTATAAATTGGACATTAACTCTAAGTTGAATTAATGAAAATTCCATTCAATAAATCTTTGGCGAATAAGAATTATAGTTTCTTAACTGTTTCACTTTGCTCTGATATTAAAGTAGGAATTCCCTGTCGATATATCTTCAGTAATTTGTCATGTTATTCTATATTTATAAAATGATGTCTTGGAGCTTCTGGTCTTATTTTGGAAATAAGAACCATTCATTATAAATGTGTTGTACATTAATTTATTTCTAGTTCCTTATTTTTTGACATAAGAATAACAAAATGCATTAACTCTTAGAAAGGAAAAAATATACTTTAAATTAAACACACTATATTTTCGCCTTTTCTCAAAATTACTTGTAGTATACTACATATTTCTATTTCTTTTCAAAAGCAACTATTAAATTCGAAGGCAAAAAATCTGGATTTGTCTGTCATAGTGCATTTACAAAGTGGAATTGCAGTTATTAAAAATCTATGGAAATAACAATTTTTATTAAACTTTTTTAATAGTTACTCAGAATTTTCAACTTTTATATTCATAAAAATTTTGCGTTTAGTCTTTATAAAGATTTTAAATATTTTAAATTATTTTCTCTTGCAAATTATTTCTAAAATTTAACTCAAAACAAATTTCGCTCGTAGCGAGCACATTTAAGGCAACTGAAATATTCATCAGTAAAGTAAACAAACGTTTCGAGAGTTCTAATATGTAATCAAAGAAAGATAAACAAATAGATTAAATATGACAGCAAGCAATGTATAAGTGCATAAGAAATTAGCAAACGTTGTTTTCGTCATTTTCAAAGTATTGTAAAGAAGTTAACATCTCTTTTTTCTGTTGGCTCTTTCTTTCAGGAAGGTAATATTAGCTATGTAAATATGTATTGAATACATATTTGATGTGAATAGTATTATACATAAGGTGAGTTGTGTAAATGTGCCTCGTCAGTAAAGATATGTTTAGTAATACTTAATGGGATCTCTTAAAAATTGGCTTCAAAATTTATTGGTAAACTCTTCTGTGCTGATAAAAATGTAAGAAGTTAGTCATTAAAAGTCTTAGAAGCTTTCTAATAGAATTATAAGGAACACCATAAAATTAAAAACAAAATAATACATAAAACGAGACATATATTTATAAACTATAAGAGTAATATTTAATGGCTTATGTACACGAAAAACAAACGTTTTTCAGACATTAAGGTATCCGACTACGTTCGGAACCATGATTTTAAAAAAAAGCTCATAAATGGATAACTTTCACGATATTTAGTGTCACTTAGATTAAAATACATGTATAAAATTGTTTTAAGGATATTTTGACAAAAAAATTTATTTATATACAATATTTTTGCAAAATATCCTTAAAACAATTTTATAC
>BMAV01005395.1:95967-114029 GCA_019973955.1 Trichonephila inaurata madagascariensis
TTATACTTGCAATAATAAAACGAACTTCAAAACAATGCTGACTCTCAATAGCATAATGAAAATGTATACTTACCTTTTACTGAATGTAATCAGTTTTTTGAAGAACTCCCAATTAGTTAGGCTCTAAACTTTTAAACGATAAAATCACGCTTTTTACTTTACTTGAAAAGTGTTGGGATAAACATAAAAAAAAATATTATATGATGCCCCTTAGTAATTTTTAATGTGCTTACAATTATGCAATACTTTTTCATGACATTGAATTCGTCTAGTATTTTGATGTGTTTCAATAAGATCCATGAGGAATTCTTGAAGAATATTTTAAGTTTTTGAACTCCTACAAGAAGTAACAATCGAAAGATTTAAAAACTGTTAACATTTTAACCAAATTAACTTCATCACACCGTCCTCGAAAGAGTATTTGGAATCTGAAGACCTAATTCTAAATTTATAAGAAAAGACCCAGATACCATAGGCAGAATTTATTATACCCTACTTGTAATAACGAAATAGCTGCAAAGAAAATTAAAAAATCATAGAACTCTCAGACGGATTTAAAATAATATTAATAATATAGTCAATGAGATAGAAGCATCAAAGACAAACTTAACCTCAAGATTCTTCACCAAGCATACAAAAAACTAATTGATTTTAAATCTAAAACATACGTAATATAAAATTATATTGTCCGATACATTTTTTATAATAATAATAAGTTTAAATTATATATGATATGCAGACGATATTTAACAGAAGTATTTGGAATGAAATTTTAAGAAAAATAATATTTTTTATAAAATACCTCTCAATTAAAAATATTGGTTCAAAAATAGATGTTCACACATATTGTTAAATAATGGGAAATAATTATAAGATGGTATCGAGTAACATGATGTCATATGGGTATAACTCTGGTTAATGGTAAAAAGAAATTGAAAATATTTTCAGTATAAGGAATTTGTTTTGATAAAATACTATCGGTAATGTATAAATATATAACTATGAAGCATATTCATAAATACAAAGTTAAAAAAAAATTCTGAAACAGATGAGTCGAGAGAAGGACGAGAGTGAATAGTTCTGACGAATACATAGTTCGTAATAGAGTTTTAAGCATACAACCATGACTCGTAGCTCGTTAATTCGTGTTGTCAACGTTGACGTTGCGAGATAGTCAAGTGACACTTTATTAGACTATCTCTCAAAGATTAATGAGAAGCTATTAAATATATATAAATGTTGTATGGTAGTCGTATTGATATTATTCAGCTATTAATTAAATATCAATAATTCAGCATTCACATAAGGTTTTAAGAATGATTCAGAGATTTAGATATATCTTGTAATATTGTAAAATTTCACCGCAATACACAGAATTGCGAATTTTCAATATTCATATATTTATTTACATGTAAGCAAATTGTGACACAACATATGGACATATGGCACCTGCTTACGAATGTTTAACTTCTGGATAAATCTCGACTCGCCTACTACATGGGGTCTAAAAGCTTTTTTGAAACTTGTACCTTTTGAAATATAAAGTGTTTTCATGGAATACCATTCCAAACTTAAAAGAATATATCTTGAAATATATATTTAAAGTAGATCAACATGTTATAGGTACTTTATGTAAAGGCAATTTAAGAAGTATTGAATATTTTATTAAAAACTTAAATTTAGCTTTAATATAAATTATTCTTTATGAATATTAATTTGGAATTCAAGTGCCACCTAACCGTACATTATGTTTAGCTAATGGGATATGTGCTTGCATTTTTATATGTAAAGTGTCGAAATCAATGTGTGTTGGAATTATCTGCTGTCACACATATCATACACACATCGTTTTTATATTTCGCTTTTGTCGCCACTCCCATTGAGAGATATTTTTCTTGTAATTACATTGATTACATTGTTCTGAATGAGATTAAAATATTTATTGCTGTGTGAGAAATCCTGTGTATTTTTCATGAATGTGTGACCTAAAATTAAGGAGCTGTTCTTGCTTGAATTTAGATTTTAACGTCAAATCTCTTGATACATCAATAGGTTCCTTTACTTCGTTATCTGTGACATTTGATAGGTGCATTCATCCATTAGAAAACTATTAATTTTGCTAAAAATTGCATTAATGATTATAAAATTATTTCGTGAAACTCGGTATCGAATATAGTACAATAATCTCAATCTCATAGGTAGTACACGTGAATAAAAACATTTTCAATATTATTTTATTGTATTAAAATAGGTTTAAAGTATTGGACGATTTAAAATTTTATTATGTATAGATAAAACTTTCAGTTTCATGCTGACTGTGTGCGTGAGATGAGCTTTAAATGATTGTGGTTTTTCAAACTTCATATAGAAAGTAAATAAATTTTGTATACACATTTATACTATGCTTTTCGACATTTTAATGTGGCCCATGAAACTTCTTGGTATGCCTCGAAGAACAACAGGATTCCTTGGGACACATTTTGAAGACCACTGGATTACTAGATCATACACATACCACGAAAGCGCAATCTTTTTTTTTCTTCAATAAGGCTGTGGATTGATATTTTTACCATTGAAGACCTAAAACATTCCGAGGGAGCTGGATGTGAACTAGTTCCAGGAATTTAAATTTATGAAAACGTCCAAACCAAGCAGGAATCAAAGTATCTTTTACATGCCGCATAATCTTACCACATGGACGCTGTCAATTTTCTGCATCATGAAAATCCGCCTACTTTGGTCAGGGTTGAACCCGCAACCTTAAGCTTGCAAAGCCAAACCAACAACGTCAACAGTCTGCAAAAGAGGCAGACGGTGTGGTGTGCACTCGGGCGCATACCTTTGGGCCTAGCTTTGGGAACCGACACCCCAAAGCGTAATCTCGTGAACTAAAGTTGGACCATAGCAACGTCTCAAAATTGATTAAAAACTAAACTAAACTCACTGGCACAACAGTCCATGAGGCTCAAGGCCTACTGATCCCATCTTAGTTTACGTGATCTTGAGCCTGAGGTGCATGAGCGGATGCTCCGGTCAGGTGGTCAATCTGATGCGAAACCTCCAGTTTTTACTTCTCAAGCAAAATTGGTACTCGTGCATTGAACCACATAAGGGATGAAAGGCTGAGTCGACCTTGCCCAACTTGTGATCCAAAAACACTGGACCTGTGGCTTGGATGCAAGATACACTACCACAGAGCCACTGGGCTAAAATGATTAAAACTCTACTGAAAGCTGTAAGAAAAAACCGTTTATTTACACTCTGAGGACACCTTGAAATTATTGTTTTAAAACTTAACTAATCTCGTAACAATATTATTTGTTTTAAGGATTCTGTTTCACGAACAAAAGTTAAATTTTAACAGAATAGTTAAAAAGTAATTACTCTTTCTTTCAAAATCGAATTTTCAAATAAAAAAAATTTTTTACAGAAATATTTACTCACAGTAAGAGTAATTCTTTACATGAAGTGGTAAACAAGTATTCAAAAAACTAAATGCTCAAAGTTATTTAATGCATCAAAATCAATAATAGAATGTTCCTATGCTGTTTATTTTTAGAAACTAAGCAGATACATATAAGCTAATAAATTGTTATTAGTTTCAATAAAAGTTCAAAAGAATTATACAATATTATCCTTGTTTACAATCTTTAGAAAATTCGCTTAAAGCCATTATGGGTGGGAAGAGTTCGGCTATTGGTATTTAGATAATTTGGTAACATCAACTCTCCTACTAATAACAGGGAATATTTTAATTTTCTTCCCTCTTTTTTCAGAAAATAAAAAGGTTTGCAATTAAAGACAAAAAGGTACCACAGACAAGCTGTAACGTTAGAAAATTATTTTAGTATAAGATATATGAGATGAATGAATTGGAAAACTGGAAAAAATAACTATATATGCATGTTGAAGGATAAAATAAAGTAGATACGAAGTAGCAATAGTTCTTCGGACACAAAATATTCTTAAAACATTGTGCAATGGGTAATAGTGTTGTAAAGATTCCGGCCACACAGCTGGGAATCGGCTTCTTTATGGAAATAATCACCCCAAATGAAAAGACACCTGTGCAACTTTGAATTATTGCATAGTACCATCTTGGACCACTCCGGCAACCTTTGACACCACGAGGGGCCATTTTTCCTGACTAGCAGGATATAACTGGAAGCTAAAAAGAGACAACTGCCGCTGATCCCCGAAGCAGAGAGAGAGAGAGAGAGAGGGAGATGATCTGAAACATACGATGGGAGTGAACCCCGAAAGAGAGCTCCTGCCTCCCAAACCACATCATTTGAACTCTAATAATATATTAATAAGTTTAATAACTTCAATGTATAATCTGTAAGCAATAGCTGTGACGTAAATAAACTAAAGTTTTAAATTAATCAATATCACGCTACCGTTAGTTATCTCAAACGTCCCAGTGTGTAACAGAAGTAATGGAATTGTACATAAAAATTCAACCACAATATCCATGTTTTCTTGGGAGCTTATTATCTTAGGACTAACTTCAATTTAGGAGTAAAAAGATTGAAATTCCATTCGCAGATAACACAGAAAAATAATCTTACATATCATTAGACTATGTGTGTTTATGCATAGTATAATACATGTTACAATTTTAATATCAATTTTTACTACTGTGGTTAATGAGTGATTCATTTGTGGCATCGGATATACTCAATGATTCGGTTTAATATCTTGACAAAGAATGTAAGCGATAAACTTTTAAATGACACGGGACATCAAATCCTCAAGAAAGAGAAGTACAAAATTTTTGAAGAAAATATTTGGCCAAATGCCATTCTTGTTAATTAACCATGGTTTAAATTTATCAAGTCACAAATATTCCTTACTTTTACATAGAACAACAACAACAAGATCCGAAAATGCCAAGAAGCATTAGTATGAAAAATCTCTCTCTATGTTTTAAATATTTATCTTTCTTAAAATTACACTGCAGGTATACGAAAGTGAAAAATATTAACTTTGAGTTTTAAAATTGGCAAGTCATTTCAGTTGGCAGCTTTTTATGAAGTCTGAAAAGAAATGACTTAAATAGTTGCCAAAAAAAGCTCTAAGATTAAACTTTAGAAACTTTCATAGAATGATTTCATTTTTAGCTTTTTTTCAAAAATACTCTGTTATTAACCCCCTTATAACACGTCCCTTTTCATGCCTGAGTTGTATTTAATTATTATGCTTCATCAATTTCAGGGTACCTCAAAATGTTCTTTATTAACAGTTTTTAAAGTTGTTATAAACTAAAATAAAAAGTAATTTTTTTCATGCTGAGTTTATTCTAAACTCTAAGAGAGTTACAGGATATACTTTATCTAAGTTTAAAAGCTTTTCGTCATAAATAGTTAAAATGCTTTCTTTTCTTCTAACATTGTAATACTGCTAAATATGCAACGAATATTTTTCATTTCTGTTTTTCTATACCAATTTCTAATATTTCCTTGCCAATACCTAATTTGTTACTTTTAACATGGATTTTGAAAAAACAAAAAAAGAAAAAATAACATTTATAAGAAAAAAAATAATATTTTGTAAGCGATTGTACCAAAACGTTAGTTTCTTATTGTCTAGATTTTCTTTATATATGTATATGTAGCTTTGTTTTTTTATGTATAAAAATACTTATTTTTCGGTCATATATTATTTATTTATCATGGTTATTTATCACATTTCATCCATACTTATCATTAGCATAAATGTTGTAAAGTAGTAAAATAGTATGATTAAGTACATTCTTAATCAAAATAACGCACCAAATGAATTAAAGCAAATCATTCATAGGCAATAGTATTTTTTAAACAAAAATACAAAGATAAGAGTATTATATTGTAGCTCTTAAAACACATCTTATAGTTATCAAATGTATTTAAGTATTTGAAATCAGCGTCATTCGTTATAAGACATGTATGTAACCAGTAATTTAAATTATAGCTCTAAATATACAAAATGTTACTTCCGAGAAAGCAAGATTGTTATACATTAAGAAGCTATTACATTGGTTACCTATTATGTCTGCTTTCCCCACATATCGACTTAATTTTCATTTAACAAAACATTATTTTCACTTAAAAAAATAGGCGATTTTTATCAAATCATGATATATTTTAGTAACTTCCGCATAATCAGGAATTTAAAAAAGTGGAATATCCTCAAATTATTAATGGGTTTGTGACAATTTTGAGGCTGTCATGTTTATCTTGAAAAAAGTTTGTTAATATAGATTTCTTCTAGGAATATATTTGAGTGTTAAATGTGTTTTTTTCCATTTAAAATATTTACATCAGAAAGCCATTTGATAAAGTCACTAATTTAGGAGCTATACTGTGGAAACATAATCGTATGGTTTGATATATGTGATCAGACTATCGTGTGATTTGGCATATATGTGAAACATAAACTAGATTGTTTCATATACGAAATATATCATTTTATTATTTGATAAAATTTGAATTCACTTTGTAAAATTAGGAATGAAAAGCCATGACTGTATATATGATCTCCAATGCTGTACGTGTTTTACAAAAATATCCTTAGAACATTTTTAATGTAATTTTTGATTTGTACTTAAGTTTTCAATGTATATAATTTCACAAACGTAACGTTTTTAATAAGAAAAGGATAATACAACAAAAAAAACATAATTAAAAAATTCAATCTGTTAAATAATTTATGAAGCCCAAAAAACCATCGAGTTAAATAGTTCATCTTTTAAGATCTATTTTCTATAAACTTAGAGACCAATATTAGAATGCCAAATACCTTATTCAACAACAATTTGAACAACCAAACATATAAATATCGCCATTGTTTTGAAAAACTCGCTAAATCGAATAAATTAATCTGTTCTGTCCTTGTAAATGTTCGAAATTTCAATAGAATTATGTTACTGAATTGCAAAATCCAAAATGCAAGTCATGCTTTCTGATTTACATGAACTATGTCATTATTTTGTGCGTAAGTAGTAAATGATGCCAGTGGATGCTGGAAAACCGCGTTAATAACTTTGTAAATTGCTTAAATTTGCATGATTAACTTCTAAAATGTAGGGAAAGACCTTCACAAAAGCTTAACCTCCCAAGGAAGAATTTGTTTTGAATTTTTATAAGTAAATGGATTATGTTAGAATGTTCACGACACTAATGCAAATCTCTGTGGCAAAGTTTGTTAAAATGAACTAGAATGCATTTATTATGAAGGAAAATACAGCAACTAAAATGTGTTAATGATATCATTATATTATACGGGTACAAAACCATTTTTGAAGACACAATTATGAGTTGTATTAAATTATGTTCGTAGAAGGTTTACTTAAAATAAAATTATTATTTATTTTAATAAAATATAATACTCAAAATATTTGAAAATTAAACTTTTTCAAATTATTGAAGGTGCTTTGTAGTCATAAGTTGTTCACATGAGTAAAAGAAAGACAAAGGAAAAATTATCTCAAAAAATTGTTAATAAAATTGAATTCTGTGATATTCAGTAAAAGAAATTGTACTCTAAATATATTTCCTTAATATACAAAATACGTAAGACTTCTGCGAAAAGGGTTTAAAGGTTTTTCTTAATGTATTGGCAAGCTTAGATCCAAAACTCCGAATTGCTTATGAACATGAAAAACGAGAAAGTTAGTTTCTCCCATAAAAGAAGAAGACTCTCCAAGTTTTTAATAGGAACAAAAAACTGGGCTGAGATGCAACGAATCGGTCTCTAAAGAAATTTAAAATAACGAGAAATCCTTAGAAAAGAAAAGATATGGATAATCTATTTTGCATGGAATATATTTTTGAAGATCCATTCAAAATGTGCTTAGATCAATGAGTAAGGAAGCTCAAAACCAAAGGAAACTTCTCAAACAACAGCAACAAAATGCACAAATCCTTCTTTCTAACTAAAGAATGTACGAGAACTTTCCTGAGAGGCAAAAAACGAAACTGCAGTGCTGAATACTAGCTTAACTTTTTTATATATCTCTGAATTTGCAGTTTCAAAATAAGAGCAATATAAATTTTCAGCGCCATAGCATCCATCTGAGCTATTGGAGAAAGAAACAGGATTTCAGATGATTTGAAAAACGAATTTTGTCCGGAATATATCACGTGTTTCTGATATTTTCTTTTTACGTTCTTTTCTTTGGCAATTCAGAACTGAAATAAATAGATATGAAAGGTGCCACAATGGTAAATAATAAAAGCATCATTCATATTAATTTTTTAAAAAATATTACTTTGAGAAAGCATAGTTATTGTTATTATATAAATATATATCTTTTAAAAACACTTAATAGATGCAAAATACTAAACCACTTATGAAAATTTTTTAACTGACAAATAGCTTGCTAAAATTGAGATGGATTTATGAAACAGACACAATAATAGTTTCAATGATGAGTTTCAGAAAAAATAATAGCATTCATTTTTCACAAATAATGCAGCATTCTACAATTGTTATACATTGTTTTTTGATAAATTTTCACGTAAACATTATATTACTTTTGGATACATGCAAGCAAATATACATATGTATATATACACGCTCACACATATAAACATATAAATACTGAAATGTACTTTTACATACACATTGTATTATTTTTGCAAGTAAATACACACATATTCTTTCAAAATCATTAGGTAATTATTAATTTTATTCACGAAAATAGAAAATATCTAATCAAAATTTTTTAATATATATATATATATATATATATATATATATATATTTAAAACGAAAACTAATTTCTTAAACTTGGGCAGATTTAGCACATGTTTTATTTTTGTCATTTACTTTTCTACCATTTTTAAGTTATTATTTAAAAATCATTTGCTATAATTTGAAAGCAAAGTTTTATATCTTACTTATCGATTATAATTAGTAAATAAAATAATGCATTTTTTTTATAAATTTAAATCTTTCATCATTACAAAAACAAAAATAAATGATTTTTCTTCTTTTTCGGGGCATTCTTTAAACGATGAATTTTCTGCAGCAATCATTCTGAACACTATTTTATTTGATATATACCAAGAAGAGCAAAGTCCCTAAAACATTATCGTAAAATATAGAGACCAACCCATCTGTAGGCCATATTAGATAGCTTTTTTTCTTCATAAAAATCACCTGCTGGAACATCTGTTCTGATTTCCTGTAGGGGAAAAATACCATCGATCAAAACCTATTCCATTCCATCAAAGTATTTGCTCTTTCTGAATTTTACACCTTGCTGTCTTCCTTCAGGCTGTTTTGTCACCGACTTCCTTTTATTTTTGAAGTTATCTAGTAAAATGGTTGTAAACAAATTTCTTTTGTATTTTGCACGATGTCAAAAACACGTCATGGAAACATCATATAGTAAAAGCAATAGTCAAAAGACTCGTTTTATTTTAGAATGATTTGATCTGGTTTTCTTTTGTACTTGGAAATCATATTTTCTGATGGATGCATGCTATTTTTCATTTCTGGTATTTTTCAATGCATATAGATGATTGATAAAAGAATATTCTCCAAAGTAGTTTGGTAGTAGTTTTCAAAAGTAGTTTATAAACTATACACAGTATATGTGCATAGCATCAAATACTATGACTAATGAATTTTTTGTAAATTTGAAATACTAAAAATTAAGGTGTTTTCTTAAATTAAAAAAAAAATACATTCCTATATATATATAAAATAAATTAAACTAAAACTTAAAATATTTTTTTTAAAAAAAAGTGCTACATTTTGATTTTAATTATTTTCTATTACTTGTGGGGTTAATATACGTTATTCGTAATATCTCATTATTGGATAAAAACTTAATATTGGAGATTTTATCATTTCACTACGCAGAAAGACAATTGTATTTGACGTTGATTCTATTTCCTATAAAAATATCACTGATAAGCTGGAAACAGAGTATCTATGAAATCGATTTTCCATAAATCTATGCATTTATAGATAATAATTTGATTGGAGAAATAAAAATACGTCTTATTGTTTTTTATCGGCTATTGGAAGATATCGGATTAATATCAATTGATATAAAATGTTACACAAAGGAAGAAAATCATATTGTGATGTTTAACATGTTAAGTAACATAGTTTGAAAAGTTTAATTGTACATCAATTTTTTGTATAATAGAATATTTATTTGATCTATGGAATAACTGCACAGTTGTTTTCCCCAAAAGATATTTTTCAAAAAAAGTAAATACATTAATTGCAAAAACTGTAATTCTGTGTTACGAATACATTAGTTATTTCATATTTAAGTTTATAGATATTATAACATAAATACTACTCACATTAAACTTACAATAAGAGACATATTTAGATTAAAGTATAAGAAAAACGTAAAAAAGAAAAAGATATGATCACTGAGAAATTTCTTAGATTTTAAATGAAATGTGAGATACTTTTAAGATAAAATTAAGTCACTGTATTATTTTTTAACATTGATTGCTATTTTGAATTTTTCTGTAAAGAGTTTTTATTCGAGTATATACATAAATTTTTTATGTGAATAAATTTCTAACTATTGTATAGTATAATAATAAATTAGAGTACATTAATTAAATAATATGCAATGTAGTCATTTTAAAGATAAATAAATATATTTGGGAGGGGATGAACTAAATGTAATATCATGAGTGAGAATTATTTTATTAAGTTAAATACATAGATACTTTTCAAATTTGATTAATAAAATAGCGAAGTTAAGCATTTATCTATGTAAGTAAATCTCATTTCACTAATTCTTTTTGAAATTTTCTTTGTTAATAATTAGTATTGAGACATGTAGAAAAATAATACCGTTCGCTGTATTTTTAAAGATATATTACTGTTTGCTTCAAACTAAGTTAATTTAATGATTTAATAGAAGTTTATAATACTGAAATCTTTCGCAGTATTTCTTTAAGATTTCATTGATTATACAAAGTTAAAACAATTTAAGCCTTTTTTGACGAAATGTATTTTGCAATAAATTTCTGTTTTCTCTTTAAATATTAAATGTAAAAACGTTAAACGTTGAATACTCAATAACATTATTTCTTACTTTTTGAAATATATATATATAGGAAGCAAATTAATTTGTACTTTAAGAATTCTGTTGGCAGTTACAAGAAATGTGTAGACAATATTTTTTTAGTATGTTTTTGTATACTGTATACTACATACTATATATATTACACAATATTTATCAGATATTTACAAGAATTAAACATTTTCATTTAGCTCTATAAATTCACCAACAGGCAGTATAGTACTACCGTTCACAGTCCCAACTTGAAATATAGAATACATATCTTTTTATGAGTCCCACACCAAATTCTCAGCCTTTCATCATCATGAACTAGTCAGAAGCTAGATTCATTACTTCATTCCACTCTTTTCCAGTCCTGTAAAGTCAATTATTTGTGTTCTATGGCCCAAACATGACATGCAGCCCGAGAAAGTGCATTGTACAATGGTAATATCATAAGTCTACAGCTTCCTGAACTCGTATTCTGAAACAAGCTTTGCTATGATCCCTATACTGACTGTACGAGTACCACTTTAATTCAGGCAGCAGGCAATTTGTGCTAATGTTAGGATAGGCTGAGTGTTTTGAGCTGTCTCTCAACATAGACATATGCTGAACTGTCTCACAGTAAACTCGTCCAAGGCTAGTTGTCCTTTGCAGTTTGCTCAGTCATTAATTCTTTGCTTCACTTTCCGTGGATTCTCGAGGAATTCTGGACAATGTTGATTTTGCAAATACTACTTATTTGATGATTTTATAAATTGAATGACCCAGGCGTCTAACGCTTTCTATTTCCCGTTATCAACGGGGTCTAAATTAGAAGTTTTGAAGACATTGGCATTTGAAACGACTGAATAATAACAACCACAGCGCTAGTATTCATTTACCACGGTACCCGTATTTGCGCCTAAATGAGGCGTGGTGCTACATAATTTACATAGTATTGTCTTTGCCTAGTTCTCAGTGACATTTTATTTGTATATTACAGTAGTAAACAATAAGTATAAGCATTCCTGAATGTTATTCCATATTAAAAATATTTCTTTTCCAAATCCAACAATACACCCTTACGATATTTAAAATTTATTATTATAATCATGACTCATTTTAAAATGCATGAATTTCGAATTCCATTTGTATAATAGAATTGAATATTGAAAATATTTTCAAACAAATCACGTTGAAAAGCCTAGATCACATATGAATTCAAAGAGGAAATGCTAAATTAATTTTAGGGGATTAAATAGTATAAGCGTGCTTCCCCCCTCTCTCTCTTCTGGTGGCTTCTCCATTTCATATCCATATTTAAATCCCTATGATTTTAACGTTAAGGCTCGTTTTTATAATTTTACAATGGTATTATCTTAGGTGTTATTTAATGACTTTCATAGAACTGATACAAGCAAATTATTATTAGAAATGAAGTTAGAAATGTCTTAGAAATAAAAATGTTTAGTTTAAGTTTTAAAACACATATGAGATTCAAATAAAACTTGCAACCGCTTACGTTTTAAAGAAAAGTTAATTAATGTTTTGTTGAAACACAAGTAAATCACCATCTTTATTTTAAAGTCTTTGATTTTATCAGCTTATCATTGATATCATGATTATTCTCAATTCCATTACAGATTTTTGTAGCAAGATTATTCTGTATATCTTTCACATAAATATTTTTTTCCCTTTTCTCATATACTGTTCATACACACAACTAAAAAAAAGTGCTAGCGTAATATTTCGTGCATGCGTGGTGGCTGGCTGACTGTAGTACTCGATGTTGAACAAAAATAATTTGTAAATGACTGTGAAATAATTAATAAGCAACTCTATTAGCTATTGGGGCTATGGACCACGATCCACAATCGACCGATAAGGATGACACCTAAACCGGCGCTCCTTTCCAAGCTACCACACCACAAGATCGGGTGAACTTTGTGCCACAGACAGACTTACATCAGCTTGTCTACATGGCAGTTCTTCAGTGACAAAAGGGCTGGAAACCAGGACTCAAAAATGCTATCCACGAGTTAATGACCTTGACTACTAGGCTACCGGGACCACAAAAAAACCCCTCGTTGTTGAAGAGTTAATAAACATGGCGTGACATGTGTAATAATGACATTGTGTCTGACAAATTCTAATTTAACTAGTATATTAGCAGGTATTATTCAACACAATATCTTTAAATGCAATCACACAGGAATCTAAAGCGAGACTTGATAGGAATCTACCCAGCCCCAAATTCAGAAGCATGCCAATTTGGCTACTGAGGCCTACGAAATTCGAGAACGAATTTAAAACTCCTTAAATATAACGATTTTTCATTACCTTTTGAAGCATTTTAGAATTTAATTCAAGTGCTTTTTTAGTTCAGTTGAACACTACCTAATTAAATTTATTTAAAATAACATTCAAACTAAAGATTGTACTTCACACTAGTAGGCATATGACCATATGCACTAATCGAAATTTGATTCACTATGTATTAATACCGTATCTTAAAATGGAAAGATTTTTAGATTACCTAGTGATTTTGAACCGTAGTCAAATAGAGAGGACAGCATCTGAGCTAATACTTCACTCTCTAAATTTCCACAATAAGTCAAAATGAGTGCTTAGTGCCTGAAGTGAGTTAGTAATGCAATAGTAAATGTATATACCGAAATTTACTGGCATTTTGATTCGAAACCTCAACTCGGTAAGCTTTCAAATGTATTTTTTGAAAAGGAGGAAGTACCTTTCTTTATCACTTGGGATTTTTTTTTATGTATATTTTATCCTCTTTTACATGGAAACCGATATTATGATGTATTATATTTTTTATGGAAACCGATTATATGATAGTAAATATTTTTTAAGTCCATCCCAAACAGCATCCATCACCTTTGAGACGAACATTGACATGACAACGGTTTAATAATATTTTGCTTTTTTTCATTAATAAAGAACTTTTTTTTTC
Source organism: Trichonephila inaurata madagascariensis (assembly GCA_019973955.1). Lineage (NCBI taxonomy): Eukaryota > Metazoa > Arthropoda > Arachnida > Araneae > Nephilidae > Trichonephila > Trichonephila inaurata. The sequence continues at coordinate 109,950 of BMAV01005395.1, forward strand.
TTTTTTGAGCATGTCTTTTCAATTTAAAATATTAAGAGTTTGTTTATCCATGAGTTTGATTATGAAACATAGCTTTTTATCAGTATTAATAAAGACTTTTTCCCAAGACATAAAATTCATCACAATTCAAAAATTGTTATAACAATTTTAATGTATTTTTTGGGACATGAGTACATTTATTTCAAAATATCGTTCATCAATAAATTTTAAAAAATTAAGTCTGAACATTCTTTTTTAGATTCTAAGTAACACTGTCAAGCATTAAACTACTCAGTTATAAAATATCTATTCAAACAAAATAAAACACAGGTTGACACTTAACGTGTTTAAAATACCTTACTTAAATTGGGAAAAACCACAAAAATATTTAAACTTAAGATACATTTATCATTTTGAAAGTCATTTTTAGTCATTAAAATGGTAAGTTATTGACTAGTTATATTAAAAAACCATTCTTATTGCTATCAAATATATTACGTACCGGATATTTTATTATTGGATGTACATAAGAAAATTTAAAATATATTAAACATGCTCAACCCCTTACAAGTTGAAGATATATGCATTGTATAAAACTTATCTGTTACAAAAATTTATTTACTCCGCGTTGTGACGTACTTGAAATGAAAACAATGTCAGACTTGTGATATATATATTTAAGCTTTAATTTTATTAGAATTTAGCCACCATCTTACACAATTCATCTTCTCTATCATCCCGGGGCGTCTCTCGAACAGGTTTGCTTCTAAGCTCCCTATCTCAAATCTAACCCAGCTTCGAATGGTAGCTCTACTGCGCATGCTCATCGAGGAGTCTACTTTGGCAAGTAGGAGGTATGGATTTCTAAAAGCATTTTCTGCCATTTACAACCTTATTACATACCAGTCAAAGTCAGCTGGGGTCTATGGTTATATGGGTATGTACAGCGTATATCAGCAAAGTGTGGGGCCAATTCAGATGTTCTGTCTCATCTGTCCCGTAGTTCAAAATTACTAGGGGTACGAGGTACTTTTGTGTGGGACGAAAACAGGCAACTTTTCTGATTATTGAACAATTTTGAAACTGTATTATTTATAAATAAATCTCAATTTCTGTAGCGCAACAGGTCATGAGGGTCAGGGCCCACTGTGCCCATCCCAATATATGGGGCCTTTGGGCGCTGAGATGCATGAGCAGATGTCCCAATCAGCTAGTCAGTTTGAAGCGAAACCCTCAGTGTTTCAGTCCCCAAGCAAGATTGGTACTTATTTAACGACCCACTGAAAGATGAAATGCTGAGTCAACCTTGCCCAGCCCGAAGATAGAACCCTGAACGTCTGAGGTGGAAGCTCGAACCACTCGGCCACTGAGTCTTCTATTATTTGTAAATGCATGCAATAATTTACAATGAAGCAAATTTAATTTAATTTGTAATTATCATATAGATTCTTTTGCACAATATGCAATAATGAGTGCTAAAAAATATAGCAAGATTCAGCCAATTAATGGATTTACATGTTTACTGAATGCTTTTCAGTTGTTTATTTCAGACTGACAACAGTTATGCTAACCACCACCAATAACGAGTAACAACCTTCGTTTTTGTGTTTGATCAATACATGAGTGAATGAGTTAATTAGAACGCCTTCCTACCTAGATAATAGGGTTTGAGTTAATAATATTAAAAAAGCTGTGTTAGTAGTTTATAGTTGTTGTCTTCATAGCTGTATTATAAGTGTTGATTAGTGGTAGGTAGATTATGCAATTTATATTTCAAAATCCGCATGTGTATAAATACTAAGAATCTTGGTAAAAAGGTTTAAAAAACAAATACATTTTTTTTCTAAAAAGCAATGACAAAAGGTTGATTATAAGCCAAGAAAGCTCTCACATGTACATTTGACTTAATTTCAATAAGCAAAAAAAACTGTTTACCTTTCCATTATTATCTTGTAAAAAACAGACAATACTTATTTTTTTCAAATTAAAAATGGTTATTAAGGACACATTAATGAATAGATGCATTTAAATAAAATCCAATATGTATTTCGTAATATTTACAATATTATAATTATAGAAAAGCGTTGGCATTGAATAATATTTGTGTAGGTAAAAATGCAACTCATATTTAGTTTGAATTAATGTCACACTGACACAAGAGTTACTACCGGTGAGCCTTTATATTTTTAACCATGATCATATGTGATACAATAACCATCTAATTCCATTAATGACACACTAATACACTTACTTTCAGCACTGATTAATTAAACGTGCATAAGTTTCACGACATAACATTTTTCGGATGTATGAAATCTTAATTTCTATTTACTCACTTGTTAAGAAGAGTTTACTCAACAAGTTAAGCTGCAATGATCCCGAATAAGATGGGCAAGTTATTAATTATGAATTTGATATGTAATTACTTAATTAACTTGACAACTTAAAGTTTAAGTAAAAGGAATAATTTTTTGCATCATGGTTTTTTCTTAAGAATCGATTTGTTTTAATCTATTTACTCGTGAAAAATAGAGAAATAAGTAATTTTAAAAAGGACTTTGTCAACTAATGGATGGATTCAGTGGTCGAAGTATCTAGGATGGTAGTCAGAAACGCGATACATAAAAGTTTAATGTTTTTTGAGGAAACAAAATGAATTAAACAAACAGGAAATAGACGAAAATGTAAGAGTGAAAGAGATCATGTTCAGATTCCGAGAGCTCTAAAAGTCACTTTAACTGAAATTTATGTTTTGCTGTTTTTCGCCCTCAATTTAATTCTGTTTAGAAAATCACACTGAATGTAGATGCTACCAAGTGGAAATTATCTGAGTATTTTTGGTAATAAAAGTTCTATAAAAATTTCAAAAGCAGTAGAAAAGTGAGAAATTGAGTCCAGTCATTAAGTGGTTAAGCTTGAATATGTATTTTATTAACTCAGGTTTTTTTTTTTTAAACAAACTTTATAGTCATGCTATTAAGCTATAGTTGATCTTGATTTATGCATTCTAACTATAAATTTTATAATTATCTTCAACAAGCTTTTATAATTGATCTTAAATATGCCCTAAAGTAATGCACGATTTAAAAAGTATTTGAAGTTAAAAAAAAATATATATATCGTTAGCAATAAAAAAGTAAAACATAATCAAGAGTATATAATAAAAAAATAAGTTCCTTTTGAATATAATATCTGAATTAGGTCGCAATAAATATATTATATCATGTCAAAAAAGAGTCTTCATCACTTAATTTAAAGTTGACTGTGATTCTTTATTCGATACATTCTGTATATAAAAGAGAACCATTCAATTCACATTCGGTATGATGATTCCAACCAAATATCACAATTTTAAAATATTTTGATGTCATTTAAGTTGCGATAGAATTTATTATATTTGTAAAGTTTAGTTATGTACCATAAGTGTTTCTATTCCTCCTGCAGTATATTTTATAATTTAGGTACTTGTAAAGTTATTTAAAAAACTTTTGTTATGATAAAAATGTGTCAAAAACATAAAATTTTTATAACTTAATATGATATTGTTATTGAGACAACTATACATAGCATCTTCATTTTTATGGGCTCAAGATGAATCAACGTTGGTAAATTTCCAGAAAGGTCTTAAATGGCAGTTTTCATAACAAGTTCATTTAAATTTTTTGACTGAAGGAGTTTCTCAACTGTTGAAATGTACACTTTAAGAACCAAGTCAAGAGATCATGGAAGGTGGGGGAATATCCTACTTATTGTAAAGTTAATATGGGGCTTCGAGCTATCATCTTGAATGATAATCCTATTCCGATAACGACATATTGTTTCTTCGTGAACAATGTGGATCGCAGTCTATCTATTTGAAGACAATAGAAAGTGACATTAATTGTCTAAATAAGAGGCAGTTCCTCCCGGTAAATTATTCATTGCACATTCCCCATACCCCTGAACAAATTCTCTTACGATAATGTTTTGATTTTGACATATGTGTAAGCAATTAAGAAAATCGTCACAGAGTCAGTGAACATTTTCTATATTTTGATTCAGAAATTACTATTATCTTCCGTCGCAATCCATTTCAAGAATGGCTCATATTTGTCTTGAAAA
>BMAV01005395.1:135189-178240 GCA_019973955.1 Trichonephila inaurata madagascariensis
TATTCATGACATACTTCGAACTACCTTTAACGAGTACCTGTATATGTGTATTATAATCAAGTTAAATAAATTAAATTGATAAATGCAATAAAAATACTTAAGTACTTATGCACAATACAAGGACTTAAGGAAAATTGTATCATGTTTATTGAATTTTCGCTTGGATTGAATTATCCTGTGAGATTAAAATGATTATTTTTTCGATGATATTTCTAGAAATACCCTCCTAAGAAGAGTCATTTTCTTCTTATAATTGTTTTCTCCATGGACGGTGTTATTTGTGCATCAGGATCAAGTTAAACAAATGTTCAAATTTACGAACGTATTTTAAATAGAACTGATGTAGAAGTGAGACAGTTCTGATAAAATACTTGACAATCTCTTATAAATGCTTTATTTTTATTATAAAAATTTTGACATAATTATAAATTTTGACGGTTACACATCTTCTAACTAGATGTCATCTAGAATTTTGAATTCGTATGGAGAACGATATGCAGCTTCTGTTGGTTCAATGATGGGGGCGACAAACTGTAGAAGGCTCCACAATGCCGACTAATTTAGTCTGGGTAAAATGGAATAATCTTCACGTTTAGGGTGAATTGGACAGAAGCAAACTCTCAACGTACTTCACCCAATCAACCTAGGAACACTTTCCCGCCAGGATGAAGCAATGAGAAGGACCACGATATCTATTTTCAGTCGAACCTATCTCATGTCAACTGTACGGAAATTAAATGGCAGAAAAACTAAGACTAATCTTCCAACTTCTCACCCCCCCCCCCATCTTCTGCTATTTCCTTTTTGAAATTGTACTTGCTGAAAAAAATCTCAAAATTTGGTTGAGTAGAGGATGTCTCCCACTCCTCATTGGTATGTGAGTAATAGATCCAGTCTGGCTCTAGCCCTCAAGTGTGATAGATTCTCGAAGACCACACTCTCAAGTATTCACAGTGGTCAAATCATGTGCCTCTCATTGTCGAAAAACAAAAATACCTCTTTCTGTGATAGGATCACCAGGCCTCTCCTGAGCTGGTCAACGATCTAACGGATTTTGTCAATGATCTAAAGCAGTGTTCCTCAACCTTTTTTTATCGCCTTGGACCGGTCAAAGTTTGATAATTTTACCGCGGCCCGCTGAGGGTAGGACACGTTGATTGTTTATATTTTAAGATTGTTTTTATTTAACAATTTTAATTTAGTTATATTTAAATATGCCTTCAGAATAAAATATAGTTGCACCAAAAATGAATAAAAGGCATTTAACGTGGAATATAAAGGGATTTCTGTGGAAAGTTGGCAAATCCGAGAGAAATGCAGCACTTAAAATACAATGGTAATAGTCTAATGTTCTTTTGGCGGCCCGGCACCATTTGATCCACGGACCGGTACCGGTTCGTGGACCGGGGGTTGCGGAACACTGATCTAAAGGATCTTGTCAACGATCTAAATGATCTTGTCTGTCTCTTTGTAAAGACTGGATTATTAGCAACAACACGCAAGCTAATAGAACTATGGAAATATTAATTTTTTTAGTAAAACTGATAGTATATAATATATATTAATATCATAACAATGCTTACAATAATTTCCTTTATAAGCCATAACAACATTTTCTCTACTTCTGCCTCTGGTGAAATCTTCAAAATTTATTTTTGAGTTAAATGATCTAAATCAGTGCTTCCCAAACTTTCAATATTTGTGACTCAATATTCAATCGTAACTTTCATCGCGGCCACCCTCAAGACAATAAAAAAGTATCGAATTCAATAATACTATACTTTGACGCTAAAGCTACAACTCGACTTTAAACTATTGAATGTCACCGCCATATTTAAACGTCTTACTCAGCCAAAGTGTTAATTGCCCCAGATGTATATATATGTCTTTCCAAAGTGCTATCTTTTTCTGTGCACAGCTATCCATAAAATTATTTCGAAGGCTTTGGAATGCAATAAAATGGCTCTGACAGTTTCCGATAATTAAAGGATTTGCTTACTTATTTCGGTCCCTCCTCCTCTTCCTAATTCATCCCCTGCGCACAACTACGTGGAAAACGAGGCTATTTGGGAGCAAATTGTATAACTTTTGATCGGTAGTTAAGGGATTAATTATAAATCGTACAAATTATCAAGATAAGTGATAATTTTTGTATATAATTTTATATATGACAAGTGTATGGATTCAAAGGTAATTATTAAACTTTATCTTAATTTAGTATTACTAAATTAATTATGAAATACATTGAGCAGTTCTGATACATTTATAAGTGTATTATATCAGTGTACATGTGTATTTATTTCTTATTACGTCAGAATAAATTTTGTTAATTTATTCTTGTAATTTGAGAATTTTTTTTTTTTTTAAATAATCTTTCGTTTTCAACTTTTCGATATGCTCGTGTCCCCCTTGTAGAGTTATCACGCCCCCTAGGGGGTGAACCCCACAGTTTGAGAAACACGGATCTAAATTAAATAATCCATTTTTATAAATCTTCTTTAAAAAAACATTCATGTTCAGATTTAGATTTTTTAAAAAGTAAGCTCTGGTTTGCGAAACTTTTTAATCAACAACGATCCAGACTTAATTCCGTTTGCTGTTTTTTAGTATATTTCGTGCTATATCTTGATACTATGCTATTCTGCTTAATACGTGCTATTTCTTTCTCTACAATATAGATTACCATGGTGATAATTTAAAATATTTGTTTAGAAATACTTTAATTTTTCTTGAATTTTTCAAAATGTTTATAATTAATACTGTTTGAATCGTTTTATTCCTTCATTCACGCTTCCTTTAAAATGACGCACTGGAGTTTATCTCTATATTTCTCACTCCCGCGATATTTCCGGGCTAGAGTTTTCAAAAATAATGCACCAAAATGATTAAAACAATTAATTTCTTATATACCCTGATTTTTTTTTCTCTTACTTTGCATATCATACTATTTACAATGTAATTGGAGGTGATTTGTTTTCAAGTAGTTTATTTTAAATTGCACTTATTTTATGCAATTTTCTTCAACAAATCAGGTACTTTTTTACTGCATTCTAGAAAATAAGGAAATCGTTAAAAGGTTATTAAATCAAAATTGTTTACTTATCTACAATAAATAATCAAAGTTGTATTTATATTTAATTAATAATCTAATTGGCTTATTAACATAGCTTAAAGTATAATATGTTGAATATTTAAAATGTTAATTATGTATTAAATTTTTCTTAATTATTTAAAAATATTTTGGAGAAATTATTTCTCTCTGTATATAAAAAATGTTTTTGTGATGCTGTAATTATTATGTACTATCGCAACACTGCCAAAATTCAAGATAACTCTCCAAATTGGCAACTCCGATTTCACATTTGCAGTACTTTTTGAGCTGGCAACCATGGGTTTGTTTTCATATAATGTCACCGGTTTTAATGCAGGGGAGTGCCAAAAATGTATTTTTCAAAAAGAACTAGTATAAATAGAACTACATAATACATATAAAGTACAGATTTACAATTTGAGCAATGAGTATGTCAGTTGTTTAATTTATACAACGGCGGTTGATCTACCATTAGGTGGACAGGGGTATCCTCCCCCCCCCCTCCAGTCTTACAAAAATATATTAGAACTTAAACAATGTAACATGAATCAATGATTTTTCACTCGTTCAACAATAAATTAATAAATTTGATTTAATTATGTTGCGGATCGATTAAATTAGCCTGATTAAAATGTTTAAAAATAATGTGTAACGTTCTAAAAGGGGGGAAAGAACGAAGCTTTTTTTATTTTAGTTAATTAATTTCTTCTGTGCTATTTATGTTTGCTTTCTTAACATTAAAATATATTTGTGAGCCAAAATTTAAGTAACTTTATCAATTTAATTAGTTTTAAAATTGTTTATTCCCCTTTAAGTTAATACAATCCGTAACAAATAAGATAATTTAACATTCGATATTATTGTTCTTAATAACACTGAACATATGCATTAGTATACTTAATATTAAACAAATTATAAAATAAGGAAAATGTTCTTTTTCAGGCTAAAAATAGGTAATTATCTGTTCTCTTCAAAACTGACGCGTATTTACATTAACCAAATCTTTATTCTTCGACAATTCTATGTAATTTTTTTCTCCATTTCAATGGTGCTCACTATGCAAATTAAGTTACTGTAATTTAAGATCCTCCTTTTTACTACAAATAAAATGTACGTAATTTCTTTCTACTTTTCCGTAGTACAAAACTTGGCTCTTTGTTACAAAAAAAAAAATATTTTACGAATAAATATTATGAAGAAAATTAAGTAACCTTAAGAAATAGACCTAATTTATATTAACTTATTATACAATTAAATGATATAAAATTATTTTAGATTAACACAACTAAAAACTATGTGTTTACTAAACATTAACTATGCGTTAAATAAGGACATACGGGTATTACAGCACGTCTTAGAAATTGCACCCCTGTTGAAATTTCTAATGCCACTAGATCAAGGCCCACGTTCAGGCTCAAATGTTCATTAATTACTTTTTTAAAAATTAAATGTATTACAAATTCTTCAAATGCTATTTATTTAAAAAGGAATAAGATACAGGAAAAATGTGTAAGAAGTGAGAGTCAAATGGAATCAACTTAGACTTGATAAACATCTTTTCTCATATCTAAGCCTAAAAGAGTAACAAATGACCAAGCAAATAGACACTGAAAGGTGGGATACATTTCATCATGTACGAATATCTTCTTGATGCTATAAATGTGGGAATCCAACCGAAATCTTCCAAAAAGATTGGATTCTTCAGATGGCGGGGTTTTTATGGCGTGGTGTCTAGGGGTTTTTAGGGTGTGTTAGTTAATTTTGAAATAAAGTAGACAACATAGTTCAAGAAAGAAACTAGTTGAAAACTAAACAATTTATTAAGAATTATAGGGGAGTATTTACATGGGGAATATTTCAAAAGAATAGGAAAGTTAGATAAGCATATTTCGGAAGAATAGGGAAGTTAGATCACATTACTTTAAGGGAGGCAATTGAGATTAAATAGAATTCATTATGGTGCTAATAAGACTTACCGCCTGGCGCGGACGAATGATAGAACTCGTTATGGTACTATTAAGATTTACCGCCTGGCGCGGACGAAAATGCGCTGACGCGCGAAACACGACTTCTCTCAACGAATGTTAGTGGGCCTCTGGCGAAAAAGGTTCATGTCGGCGTTTTTAAAAAGGACGCTAGATGGCGTTGATGTGGAATACTGTTTTGATTAGAATTGCCGACCTCGGTAAATGTGATATGATCTAACTTCTTACAAATGGAATATCCTACATAAATACAAGAAAATTTGCTCATTCTACCTCATTCTTTATTTTTTTTTCATATTTGACTGTACAGATGCCGTTCTACTATTTAGGGAAAAGAAAAAAATGAGTGATAATGCATGAAGAATAATGTTCTGGAATGTTACGGAGATGTTAAAGGCTAAAGAAAAGATAAATAAAATATTGAAAAAAAACTGAAATATGAGAAAGTAAATTTATTTATTTATTTATTTATTTATCTTGGTGGAATCTTCAGTCGTTAATAAAATTTTTGAGCTGAAATTTTTTATACATGATTATTTTGGATTACAGTAAAGTAATTTAATTATAATTAATAAAAATTAGTTGATTAAAATTAATTATTTAAACAATTACAAATATAGCCACGTTGGCATCATTTTTGGCGACTAAGCGACAATTTTGGCGACTTGTGTCAAAACTTGAAAAGGTTTTTTTTCTCACGTTTGAAAGCATTCATTTGAACTGAAATTTTATATACACGATTGTTTTGGATGACAGTACGATACTTTAATAATAATTAATAAAAATGAATTACCACTTAATGTTTAGATTATGTCATATGTATATACATACTTATATTAATTGTAACTATTTAATAAAAAGTAGCTAAAATAAAATTTTGCTTTGTTGATCTAAGTGGGAATTGAATTATTATTATTTTTTTATATTACTTGTTTTATAAAACTTCAGATTAAGGCAATGTGTAGGAAGAAAAGAAGTTATCTGTTTTTATCCCTCTGAAGTGCTCAAAAGGAACCTTCTTAGAATGTTTAGTATCTGGTATTTGCTTATTTGAAATCAATTGATCGATTCAAATTTACGTCACACTCTGAAACAACACGAAGTGTATTGGTGAAGGGCGTCGTACTTCTGAACCATTGTCAGGTGACGAGTATCAAACCCAAGTTAGTACCTCCCTCTGAAAATATTCATACCACACCAACATTAGGACTTGACAGATTTTACATGTTTCAGTGGCACTAGAACTCGAACTTAGGACTGGACAGCATCGGACACAGTCGCCACCTTAACGACTAGGTTTCTGCTGCTACTTGAGATTAATGGAAAGTTATAGTGAAGTAATTTACTGATATACCATATACATATCTTCTGATACACTTTAGCCTAGAGTAGGAACTCTTAACAGAAAGATTCCTTGAAAGTTATTTACTTTCCGCCGTTAGGAGAGCCTCATCGCAAGCGCATCGGTAATTCTTGCCATCCAATTCATAACACATGATTATGTCGTTTTTCTAATTCTACACGCATGCATAATTTCTTAACCCATTAATAAGGAATAAGAAGAAAATCACAAATCAGATGGGCAGCCATGTCATGATTTCAACTTCAACTCATCGAATGCTGCTGATGTAGCGAAGTGTATTCAGGTGAGTTGATGTTGTGGAGTGCCGAAGATACTATAGTGTTGATCGCTTGTGTGAAAGCTACGTTGAGATATTCAAGTCAGCAAAATGCGCGGATGAGGTTTTATGTTCAAGATCTATACAGTGTTATGGGAACTGCCCTGTTCCTTCAGAGTACTATGGATTATCTTTTTTTTATCTCTTTAAAGGCAGATTATGACATGTCTTCAAAGGAAGACAGATTATATAGAAATACTTCTGTTGGATTTACTTGAGATTACTATTCGGTCATTAGTTACTTGTAATCTCACGTGAGGTGAACATTGGTGTGGAAACTTTGCCAGTTTGTGCAAAGTAAGGTCAAGAGTTGATTTTCCCCAAATTTATGTGTCAGTATTGTCCTGTTCTGGCTACTTTCCCATCAGAATTTAAGTCACCTTAGTTGTTTGACAAGAAGACGATCCCCAGGGCAAACTGCGAGAAATGTATTCAAATTGATTCCTAGCCTCTTGGCGATGAATCCTTCATTAGAACAAAAGAACGAGTTCATATGAAAAAGAAAGAAAAATTCCAGAAAATGTTCAAATAGAAAAAAAAATTCATCTAAAAATCCTTTGGAAGAGCATGAGAAATGATTCAGGAAAACGATTAATTAATTAGGATAATTATTTGGCGATTCATTAATTAGCTTATTGGATTAGGCTAAAACTAGAAAGTGGTATTATTCTGTTTTACGAATATGTTTGTTTTAACAAAATTTGATAGGAATAAATTAGTTATTTTCCTTTAGAAATTTTTTTTTCATTCAGTAAGATTTCATTTAATGTAGTACTTTTGAGCATTGATTAACGTACTAACCAAGATTTTCCTTTCTTCAATTCAAAACCTATTTAATAAATCTACAAATTTAAAATATTCTCACCCAATTCTAGCAAAGTTTAAAGAAGTTCAACAACTGGAAAAAGCTACAAAAATAATTCATAGAATCATTTCTCTTCCTGAAAGAAATGTCATGCGGGTAATAAAAGACATTGAAGAGATTATCCTTTCAACAGAAGTATTAGAAAAGTAAAAATAAGTATAGATTTCCAATTTTTCCCATTAAGAAGAAGGTAAATGCATCCTGAAGAAGGTGAATGCATGTTAAGAAAGGAAATACACTATATTATGAATCAAAAATTAAAAAGGGTATAGGTCAGTTTGTGATATTAAAATATGTTTGATTTTTGAATAAAGTATTCATAAAAAATAAACAAAATATTTTACAGCCAAAATAGTATTAATTGTTTTCAGAGACACATACACTCTAATCAACAAAATAAAAAGTGTATAGTGTATGTTTTAAAAGTATGACATTAAGAAACCAAAATAAAGAGGTAAAAAGGTAGAACTATTAGGGAAAAAATCTTTAGAAAAGGCTTTTAAATTTAGAATTTTAAATGAAATATGTGAAGCTATATTTATTGAAACTAACAAGAAATTAAATAAATCAGCTTAAATTCTGCCTTTGAAAGCTTCATTTATAAAAATTTGCATTTATGCATGTTAATGTAGAATATTGAAAAAATACACTATTATTTCAATAAATTATTGTTTTTGTAATGACTAAGCCTAATCCGAAAAGGCTGTATCTGTATTATAATGAAAATAATGAATTTTAAATAAAAATGAACACAATTCAAAGATGATAAGAACTGTAAAGCATCCTGTAAAGTCTCTAGATTAATGTCAGTCAAAAACAATAAAAAATTTATAGATGACAAATCTCGTACTTTAAGATCAAGATGAAGAAAAGATCTTCCACCTGAATTAACAGCTCATTTATCCACACTAGTCCATATCCCAACTATTAATTATATAACATTAAGGGGACGTGGTACGATTTACCAAAAAATTTTTAATTTAAGGATTTTTAAAAAATTTTTGATTGCCTCCTATGTGTGTATACTATATAAAACGGATTTTGTGCTCCAAATTTCACAAAAAAGCTAGCCATGTAATTTTTGAAGGAAAAAACTTAAAATTTGTGAAGTGATTTTAAAATGCTACTCCTCCTACAAAGATTTACGAACATGCATGGAATTTGATTTACAAGTATGTCTATGTATAACAAAAGTTGTTATGGGTTTTGCGATAACATGATTAGTATTCGTACAATACCTCTTTTTATGAATGCTTATTGAAAATTCCTTCAAAAAACTATAAATTCTGAGTTCAATTATTTAAAAAAAAAAGTATTGCTTTAATTCAAGAATGCATACCAACTTTTGTAACGTGTACTATTGTCAATAGGTAAAAAAAATTCAAAGCATTAGGCACAATAGAAAAAAAGCCTTAGCATTTTAAATGAAGACAAACTAGTTATTTTATCTTTCTGAGATAAGTAAGTTTAAAATTTTGATTTGCCATAGGGATATGATAAAAAATGAAAGTAAAAGCTGTCACATTTCTGCGTTTTTGAAGCTTAAAGCTTTCAAATTTTGTGAGGTTATAGAAAAGTATATAAATAATAGTTTAGACTAAAAAAAGAATTATATTTCATTTTTTGGCCGATTTTCGTCAATTGAATCTTACTGTGTCTCCTTAAACAATTATGATGTTAAATAAAAAGAAAAAAAGGCATTTTGATTTTATTTATGTATTTTTAGGTTACTAGGCTACCTAAAGTTTAAAAATAGGTGATTTCAATTCTACTACAAAACTATCATGGTATATATATATATATAATGAGAGTCATGGGTATCACACGGCATTCAAATAGCTCTGAAAACACTTATTTGCTATAGAGCTGAAATTGGAAGAAAAGTTTTACTAGGGTTCATGTGTCGTTTTCATAATTTAACGGTAATTCAGGATTACCGTTAATCAATCCATCGTTTAGAAGTCCATTAGTGCATCGTCAAAAGTAACTTCTATAATGACTTTAATTCAAAAGAATCATAAGGACCGTATTTTTGGAATGAAAAAATAATAGAATGAAATATTTATGGCACTAAATACCTTAATATTTATCTTAAAATTCAAATGACACCGAAAATATCCTAACATTCATTAGTTTTATTTGCATTCTTAAAAATATATTTCCCTGCCCTAACAAATAAAAATGACGAACCTAAGAATCCAAGAAAACAAACATTGCCCCACTTTTAATTTGAAAAGGAAATAATAGAACATCGAGTAGGATTTCAAAATCAATTCCAGCCAAAGGCTTGGAGAAGAATTTTTAAATTTGGAAGTCTCATCCATGGATTTTAACACAAGAATAATTCGGTTACAGAGTATTTGCGTTCGTACCTTACTTGGGTGGAAAAGTTTAACATGAGTTGCTTGCTCGTTTTAATTAGTTCGCAGCAACTGAGAAAATTGCCTTAAGGTTTCTCTACCTGATTATCGATAGAGTCTCTACCAAATTCTTAACAAAAATATTGATTTTAAAAAGTAATAGTACAGTTAAATACTTGAAAAATCGATATTCAACTAAATTGCAAAATATGTTTTATTAGTATGATTGAAAAGACACGGAGAGGCGATTTTAGCATTTATACATTTATTGTGGCATTATTGATTTTTGAATTTTAATTTTATCACATTTTTTAAGAACAAAATCTGGCGTATTAATAATGCGCAGAGATTGAATCGTGAAGTATTTTTGTTTTGAATATATCAATTCGTTGTTTTTTTTTCAGAGACAAGCTTTTACTGAACATCAATATGAATTTATTGAAAATTGTCATTTTTTGTTACGATATCTGCTGTCTAGCTAAATGATTTAAGAATATTTCAAAAATGTCCTTTCAGTATACACAATTACATATAAGTAACATAGAGTGCATGCATACAGTAAATTTACCCACAGTTTTAAAAATATAAATTTTAGAAAACAGTAATTTTTATACAAAATTTTACCTCATAAAAAATGTGCACTTATATTTATTATGCAAGTTTATGAAGATTGAAATATTCTCTTGGCTCCTCTTAAGTTACCATTGATCTACTAGATGTGCAACATCTTTTACTATTATTTTGATGAAAAGACTGGGATTTATATACATATGCAGCACTTCGAGGGTATTTGAACCTTTATCACTTGTCTAGTATATATGTTGGTTGCAATAAGTTCCACCATTCAGAGACATTTAATCTCATTACTTCCATGTCTTATTTACTAGCATCATGAAAATTTTTATTATTTTCATTTACTCAAATAGCTTTCTCATATGTTGAAAAAAATGTCCTTACAAACAAGATTCCCAGTATTTAAAACTATAAGCATATTCTTAGCGTAAGGATAAAATTTCGAAGAAAATATTTTTTTTTAATACATCACAAAAAATTCCCCCATGATTTAAATTTCAAATTATTAAAAGAACAATTTTATTCATAAAATTTACAAACTTCGCTCCAAAAGTAGGCAAACAAACTAACTTTTGAACTTGCTGTTATTATAAAGAAAATCTGCAGTAGTTAATTGTGTATGAATAAATAAAAAAATAGAGGCTTTACAGTTGCTTCCCAGGTTTAAAAGGTCAATGTATAAACTTTTATCTGTCAAAGTAGCAGTGGAACATCAGAGGATTATTTTTTAAAAAGTCATTTTATCATATTTCTAATTCATAAAATGGAATATAAGTTATATCACTGGCAAGGTCTCCTGATATGGAGATTCTAGAAATATCACAAACTCAAAATCGATAATTTGTAGACTACTAACTTCTAAGGGTAAAATTATTAATTTTTCCAATAAAATTATATGGTTTAAAATGCTCATTTTAACTTATTTTGAAAAGTATTTTTTTCCAATTTGAAATTTTGAAATCGTGAAATAAAATTCAAATTTTTAAGTAAAACGTTGCATTTTCAATAACGGCTTAAATATATATATATACAGTGGGCCACAAAAGCGTTCATACACTTGCATTTTCTTATAAAACTTAATGTTTTCGACTAATAAAAATTAATTTATTGTAACTGTAATTTTTTTATGATATTTGCAACTTATTCTTATTGGAATAACATAATTAATTTTCTAAAAATAGTATAACTATTTTTTAAAAAAATTAATTATCAAAAAGCTACTAAAAAATTACGCCACAAAAGTCTTCGTACACTTAACAAAAATCTCAACTAATCTTTAAATATTGTATTTCTTTCTTAATTTAGTACTTAGTAGGATATCTTTTAGTGTCCACAACAGCTTTTAAGCGTCTTGGTATAGATTTAATCAGTTTTTTGTAATTTCTGCATCAATTTTCCACAATTCTTCTGTGACTATTGTTTTTACTTCACATTTTGTGTTTATTTGTCACGTTTACTTTTTTTACATCAGAATCTCACTAAATATGTTCTACTGGACTAAATAAAGTGATTGAGGAGGTGTTTTCATAATTTGGGGACAGTTATAGAGACACCAGTGGCGTACAATGAGAGCAGTGCACTTGGCATCATTACCTTGATAAAAAAAAAGTAGTCTCTAATATCCAAATTTCGGGCGGATAGTTTAAAATTTCTCTTTAAAATAATTAAATAGAGCTCGTGATTCATAATACCATGAAAAAATAAAAAATTACCTAATTCTGAAACCAATTTACACCCCCACGCCAGAACACCTTCACTTCCATGCTGAAACATGGAAATGAAGGAGTCCTTGTTCCATATAAATTCATGGGATTAAACTCCCTATTTTTTGATTTACAAGCTATTATAGGCCCATCGGAACCAAATTGTTTAATTGTCTCCCATCCTAATCAATTTGCTGTCAATTTTGAATTTTCTGAAACCTAATTCAAGAATCTAGTTGGATCAATAAAACATGGAGATAGAAGTGTTCTTGCGTGGGGGTGTAAATCGGCCACAGAATTAGGTAATTTGATATTTTTTGTTGATATTGTGAATCATGAGTTCTATTTAAATATTTTAAAGAGAAATTTTAAATTATCCGCCCAAAATTTGAATATTGGAAACGACTTCGTTTTTTAACAGGATAATGACGCCAAGCGCACTGCTCTCAATGTACGCCACTGGTGTCTCTATAACTGTCCCCAAATTATGAAAACACCCCCCAATAACTTTATTTAGACCAGTAGAACATATTTAGTGAGATTCTGATGTAAAAAAAGAAAACGTGACAAATAAACACAAAATGTGTAGTAAAAACAATAGTCACAGAAGAATTGTGGGAAATCGATGCAGAAAATAAAAAAAAAACTGATTAAATCTATACCAAGACGCTTAAAAGCTGTTGTGGACACTAAAAGATATCCTACTAAGTACTAAATTAAGAAAGAACTACAATATTTAAAGCTTAGTTGAGATTTTTGTTAAGTGTACGAAGACTTTTGTGGCGTAATTTTTAGTAGCTTTTTGCTAATTAATTTTTAAAAAAAAAGTTATACTATTTTTAAAAAATTAATTATGTCATTCCATTAAGAACAAGTTGCAGATATCATAAAAAAAATTACAATTACAATATATTAATATTTATTAGTCTAAAACATTAAATTTTATTGGAAATTGCAAGTGTACGAAACTTTTGTGGCCCACTGTATATATATATATTGATGAAGTAAGTTACTTCTAAAATATTTATTTTCCGACAAGAGTGGCTTTTTCACGCGAATGTAATGAAAATATCAAATAAAATTGAAATATTTTAAACCAGCTTTCCACACATAAATTGTGTTATGTTTGAATCACTTAACCAACCCATTTATTGCCGATTAAAATTGAGAGGATTCGCTCCTCTGCGCCACCGTTTTTCATAATCTTACGCATCCAGTGTGTTGGGGGTGGGGGAGAAAAGACATAAATAATCAAATATTTTTCTGAAATAATTAAATTCTTCGCAGATCATTTTATTGCATGCCAAAACCCTCGGAATGATTTTACTGATAGCAGTGCAAAGAAAATAATCGTATTTCTGAAGGTCGGATACATATGACCGGGGCACATAACGCACCTGATGAGTGAGATAGATATATACGCTGGTGGCACTTAAGTTTTTAATGCTTCAGTTAAAATCATCTCGATACACTTTTTTATATTTTTTCAGCTTATAAACAAAATTAGCCATTTTCGCTTAAAATAAATTTGACAACTTTTTATGCAAAAAATTTCAATTTCCATTAAATTATATTTTGCTTCCTTTTATAAACTCCGTACAAAAAATCGAATTGATAGTATATTTAAATTTATACTTTCAAAATAAAATACTTGCTCGTTTTTGCACCATATGAGGCTTTTGAGAATGAAATTTTGATTGAAAATATATTCTGTTTACTTTTTAATAAATACTATAATATTTGTAAGCTCATTCTGAAAAGCTCTTTTTTAGTACAAGAAAAGCAAAATCTAATATTAAACTATACAAAATTAGATTTAGACAAAATTGCACCACTCAGTAATTCAATAAGATGCAAAAAGTAAACAAATGCTAAAGAATCTATTATAACAATTCATCAGTTTCACTTGCGATAACATTTTTTAAAAAAAAATCACACAGTAGCTTTTATTTTATTATTTCAAAGACGCTTAATTTAATATTTCTTCATGGCAACGAACAAAAGTTTTGGAACATTACAGCACTAATTACTGAAATTAATTTAATTACTCATTATGCTTAAAATAATTATTTTAATATTTGAATCTTTGTAGAACCATATCTCTTACTCTGTATATAAAAATAACGCGAAATAATAATAAAAAAGATGTTTTAATAATCTTATTTGATATCCAATTTTTAATTATTATCAATTTAAAATGGTTCAAAGAGAAAATTATATTCTATAAGCAAAGAGAGATTTGTTGCGTGATTTAATAAAAAAAAAATCTTAAGAAATTGATTAAGAAAAGATCTTAAGAAATATCACGACAAATTATGCATTACTTGATTTATTATTAGATGAATATAACGCCGCAAAAGATATAAAATTTAAAAAAAATTATAGTATATGCAAGCACTGTGTATACTTTCGTAACACTTAAAAAAATTTATTGGTATTTTTCCTTACTTATCGCTAACTACTGAATATAGTTTCATAGCAATTTAAAGGAAATCAATTATTTTAAATTTTATTACGAAATTTGTTCATGAGACTTTTGTTTTAATATAAGTAAATCCTTTCTGTCTTAATATGGCTTCTGGGGTTTAGATAATTACAAAAAAAAATTGTTTTTGGAAATCTATTTGGGCATATTTTAATAGAAAAAGGAAAAAAAAACTGTAACAAAGCTTTCTAATCAGTTACTGTGAAAATTGAGCACAAATTAAAATCAGTTAGAAAACGAATAAAGTAACGGAAAGTTAAGTGCGAAGGGATGATCAAGACATTTAAAATCGATCTGATATTTTTGTGATTATTCTTATTAAAATTTAAATTTGTGTAAAAAATATATTTTTGTCTGTGAACTGATTGATATATTGCAAAGTACCACGGTTTATCATAAGATTTATTTGTCCTTTTAAATCTAATTACTTTTGCTTTGCTTTAATTGGGAAAAAGAAATTAATGTAAACGACTGTTGCATAAAATTTAACGTGTTTAAATTACATTATTTTATACATATTTTTTCCCTTTTATACTTCTATACTTACATTATGCTTTTCAAATTGCATTTATAATTTATAAGATAATAGTATTAACATGTAGTAAATTTGTTTGTGTTATATTTTAATATGTTATAAATATATTGAATAAATACCATCGTAGTAAGCCCTCAAAATCAGATTTTTTTTTTACCTAATTTTACGATCAAAGGGAAAAAATATATCTATGTTGTTGGATAGCTATTTATATTTGAAGTCCTTCAAAAGTTTAAACATTCTTCAATGTTTATATTTATACTGCCTTCAACGATAGTATTTACGATGTATTAACTGTACCTTTTTTTAGCTCTATTTTCTACGCATAACATATGCTTCCATTGCTTAGAGAGTTAAAAACTAGCAGTTATTCAATTTTTTTATATATAATATTTGATGGATACTATAGCATAGAAACAATATTTGAGTAAATATTCAAAGTAAGAAGTTTTCATAGTATAGGAATATTATATCTTAAAGATATATATCGTAAAAGCAATGTGTGCTTTAACTTTTGCATAAATAATAGTTACAATATATCTTATCAAAATCCTTTTACTAAACATCATGTTACCTGTCTAATCCTGTTACCTGTTTTGCTACACAAAATTGTATTATTTTTTCTTTGTATTATATTTTGAAATCATGTATAAATTTTTTTCAGTTTGCACAAAGGGAAAAATCTTTGCTCTGTCTAGAAATGTGGCATATTTTAAAAATTAGTCGGATTGATTTAAGCAATTTTATATTACTTCTCTCTCCATTTGAACTATTTTAAAATTAAATATATTCTTAAATGGTAGCCACCTAATCTATTTATGTGGATTACTTTTTAAACACTATTTTGTTCTGTGTGTCTATTTACCTTCTTTTCTAACATATGATTTATAATATTTCAAATGCCCAGTACTTCCCAAATCGACTTTGAATATGCTACAAACAATTTAAAAAATAAATTCATCGGAAAATTGAATTTAGAAAGAAATGGCACTTTATTTCTTTTGTTCAAATATGATTTGACTAAAATAATATAAGCTTCCATGGAGGTTTTTAATAAATATTTTGCAACAACTGCAATGACGCATGCATCAAAATAAGTTTGAAAATTTATTTATTTTGTTTAGATTAGGATTTGAAATATTTCTGGTAAACAGTATAATTTTGTCTTCGTTATCTTTTAAGTACCTTTTTCTGATAAATCTATTTTATATTATTTAAATTGTAATGAAGAATGCTAATATAAAAACTCTTATTAAAAATAATTTTTTTTTCAGTAAAGTATATTTCTCTCGAATGAAAAATGTAAATTACCCTGCTTAAATATATATAGGAAAACATTTTAGTACAGTATAGTTACATTTGCACAAAAATTATACTAAGTATCCATATTGTACATTATTCATTTTTTTTTTTTTAATTTCAAGAAAGTTTTTGATAAATGTTTTCATTTTATTTTGATTCCTTTTCTAAATGGAAGTATATTTGTCTCCAGAAAAATAACGAAATAATAATAGTAAAAACGACGAAAGTGAAGGAAATTTTTAATTAATCACATGAATTTACAATTTATTATATTACTTGCAAATGTTGATCCTTTGAAAATCAAACATGAATCAATTTCTTTAATGTTTAGCTAACTGCCTTAAGTTTTAACACAACGTTTTTTTATTCAGATTGTAAATAATTTGAATTTATTTAAATTTGTTATGTATCGGATTGAATTTAAATGAGTAGTTTTGTTTTGTGTAGTAAGACATTTTAACAATTAAGACGAACGAGCAAAACTATCACTCTTCTCTTAAAAAGTAAGGTTTATTTTGAGTTAAATGACAAACAGAATAGGATACAGAAAGATCAATTTTTATATACTGTATGTAAAACACTTTAAACTTATATTCAAAGTTCTGTATTCATCAGGGAAATAAATTACTAAGTTCCACCACTTATTTTGAAAACCTCTTTTTTTATAAACTTTTAAGTTATATTTATGTTCGTAAATACTGTGAAATAAAATTTGCCTATCCTTACCTTCTTTTATATATTTATATTTATTAATCCGTTTAAAACTATAAATCCAAATTTTTCAAGATGAAAAAAAAAAAAAAACTGTCGGGAAGAACTTTGAACATTTTAAGTTTAAATGAGATTGCTATATAAATTTATTCTATAATAGCTCTTTAATTTAAAATTCATTTTTAATAATAATTATTATAAATATTATATTATTTTTTAATTCGTATTAAAACAATGCTTATAATTAATCATTTCAATTAAATATAGTAAAAATTTCGAGTTAAATTTTACAGAAAACTTGTTGTAACTATTATAATAGAAAATCTAATATGACACACACTAGTGAAATTCCTAGAAGTACTATACTGTCGCAGTGATGCAAACAGACGTGATTAATGTCGCATCCTTTATAAAGATGCATCATTCGAGTATAAACAGAGAAATTGTGCTTAGTTACTCAACACATACTTTCACATAACTATTCTACATTAAACTGATAATAAACAGGCTTAACACAGTAAACTAATGAAGCTATTTTTGTATTATTTACAAATTTATAAATAAGTTTGAGGAACATACATGATATATTAAAAACAATTTCTTACTGTACTTGTATAGTTTTTAGTATTCGTTTATTTAAAATTAATGTTATTAATATACATAGCTACGAAGAATATTTAGGCTTAAAAAATAATATATTTCATTGAGATGAAAAATAAATACAGAAGAAAACAATTTTGAGTAGACTACAAAAAAAAATTATCCGATTTCTGACATTTAGGAACTGAAGCATATTGCTCATTTACATTAAGACAAAACAAAAAATTGTATACTTTAAGAACTTGGTAATTAGCTATTACAAACTATTATCAATATTAATATGATAAACAATATAACATAAAATGAAATGATATTAAGAAATCTCTTAAGTAAACAATGTCATTGTAATGAATAAAAAAGTGTGATGCCTCATACTTAACCCGCGATCACTCGCGCGGGGTGTTCTCTACACCCCAGCAACAAGAAAAGCCTCCTACAATTCTAAAAATAATGCGCAGAGCCACGATTTTTTCTGTAGCTGCCCATTTTAGGTCATTGAACCTTCAAACCTGATGTAATCAATCTCGCTAGAACGATTGGAATGTAACGACCTTCAAAAGTTTATTTGGGGTGCTGAGAACACCCCGCGAGTGATTGAGTTATATTTTCGTACTCGAAGCATCTACGGAAAAGTACGTTTTACTCTTTCCGCTTACATTTTTTTTCAAATATATTAATATGCATGAATATTTTATTTAAAATTTCAATAAATGTGGTATAAAAATAATATAATTCTATAAAATAATTGTAAAATACAATTTTTTTTTTAAAAAAAAAAATTCAAAACATTTTCTAGAAATTATGACAAAAACTCCATGGGAAAGGGAGAAATAGCGACTTTGTCGTCTATTAGATACTGTATCAACAGATTGAAAAAATGAACTAAGTGAATTCGATGACTTCGTGATTTCGTAACCAAAGTTGGAGAGATGAAACTTGAAATCGTAAATTTTTATAATACAGGTGGTGTTGATTCCACTGATGAAATGTGCAGTATATATTATGTATCGCGAATATGTAACCTTTGGCCATTGCGAATATTTTATCATCTACTTAATACCGCAGTAATTAATGCTTCCTTTGTCTATCATTCGGTTCTTCCTGAAAATAAATGAAACATTCAATATTATTAGAGGATATTAGAATGGATCTTGTGCAGCCACTGTGGGATATGAGATTGGATTTCCCAAACATTAACAAAACACTCAAAAGAAGCTTTACTGACACAGAATATATTAAAAAGAGCATTAATCCCCCTAAAAACGGGGTGTTGCACTGCTTGTCCACGGGTAAAAGATGTAAAAATTATTTGTTTTTGTCTTCAATGTAAAAAAAATATGTGCTTAAAGCATATAAATACAGTCTGCTCTGAATGTTTGAAAAATGATTTAAATATTATTTTTCTACTTTTTACTATCCTTATCATTAATTATAAAGTATATTTATTACTGGTAATACGTTTTACTTGTGGTTTATGAAAAAATATAAAATTGTGTACTTTGAAATGAAAATTTTGTAGGTTTAGTTTAAATTAATGCTAGTCTCATTTAAATGCAATAAATTTAACAATTTTGTTTGTATAATACAAAAAACATCTTATACTTCATAAATATATAGCATAATTGAGAGAGAGAGACTTAAAAAAAATTTTGTTATTTAAATACACGTGTTAAGAGTTTGGGGTGTTCTCTACACCCCGCGAGTAACGACGGTAGAAAAACAGGTGCAAGTGACCGCGGGTTAGGTATACCCAGTGAAATTACGCAATTATTGTAATCTTAAAGAAATTTCATGCGTTAAATTGTAGCAATTTTAAACGTAATAAGGTTAAATTTATTTAAAAGCTTTATAAATGAAATTAAGGAAAAAAAATCAAATACAAATACAAAATAATAAAAAATAACTGTTCATTACTCTAGGTCTCTTTCATTTATTGTTGAAAATTCGAGGTTTTTAAGATATATGTGTGAACAATTTCTAAAATTGAAAAAAAATGAGTAAGTTATCTAGTTATTTAAAATAATAATAACATTTAAAACCAAATATTATCCACACTAAAAACAATTTAAATATTAAAACTCGGAATATAAAATCGGATTAGTTACTCTATTTAAAAGAAAAATAAAAGTTTGCTTAAGAGTCGATGGAAACATTTTTGGGTTTATATTGATCAAATTGAAATGCGATACTTTACAATTTATATGTAATAAAAATTTGGATGATATATATATATATATATATATATATATATATATTTATTTATTTAAAAAAATAAATCGTACTTTTTCGTGGGGAAAATTATGAACTTCGCATCCAATAGTTGTGGCGACCCTGTGGTCTTTGGTGAAGTTTGAAACACCGAATAATTAGCCATAGCTATAAAAACAAAATGTTTTATTGATCTTTGGATTTACTATCAAAAAATGTTCTAGATCGAGAGCGTGGTCAATTTAATCACTATCCTTAATTTTCTAAGGTATATAATTAAGTCACTTATCTTGCTGACGATCCAAAGTAACAGAACTAGTCAAGATTGACCGGTATTGTTTGAGGAATCGGACCAAACACATTCTCGTTACTAACTCTGAAGATTTCAGATACTAACTTGGATCATTTAACTTCTATGACAACCTAAACACCAACTCCTACACTCACTTCGCTAGAGTTTAAATAGCACTCATATTAACATAAATCAAGGTATTTCTATGGGAAATGATTTTACATACGCATACAAGAGGCAACCTGGAAGTGGTCGCGTGAGGTACAGAGTTACGGCAGGCTGACGAATTCTGTAACTCTGAGATAACTGTTGTTTGTTACAAGTGACGTTGTCAGTATCCTCCTAGATGACATTTATCAGAAGTATAATGTATTTGTCACATATTTTCCTTTTTTTTGAGGGAGTGGCAAAAGTTTTTTATAATATTAAGGTACATGGGATGACTGAGTTCTCGATTGATTGATTAATTGAATGTTAACGTCGCACTGTTCAGCTACACGAGGGCTTTTGGCGACGGACCACGTAATTTTGAACCATGGTCAAGTGACGTGGACGATACATGAGCTGGCATCCCCCTCTCCTAACTACCACACCACACCACGGGAGGACGTTTCAGCTCTCGACAGATTTAACGTGCATTGCTGCCCTACACGGCGGGTCTTTAGTAAGTTCTCGACTGAGAGAACTTACTAAAGACCCTCCTGAGTATTCTGAGTTCTAGACTGAGTTCTCGGCAGGACCACTTTTGTTTAAAAGTGTTTTCCATGAACATGCTATGTTTTTTCCCTGTGGACGACTTAGTGGTTTGTATCGCTGGGTTGTATTACTTAGTACTGTTTATAAAATTAAATAGAAAAAAAATTAAATATAAATCTGCTTTCTCTGTTGGATAAAGTTGAAAATTAGGAAAAAGAAATTGATCAAGCAAGGGAAGAAACTAATAAAATAATGGATATTATTCACGGTAGCGAAAAGTAAACTTAAGAAAAACGATGAGCATGGAACATTTGAGTTCAATGAATGATTTTCAAATGCTACCGAAAGAACTGCATTAAAAAGAGGTGAAGCCATAAGTGTACAAGACACACTGCACCCTGTCAAAAATATAAAGCGGGATAAAGTTAAACATGTATTAGTACATCATCTAAGGACTATAAAACTACAAAAAACTCAACAAAATATGATAGATTTGCTTGCAAATATCATTTCTGTAATATCGGGGAGGTGTCTGTGATGTGTGTCCTTTATTAAAGTCACGTACATTTGAAACATTTTAGTGCATTTTTAAATTGATTTTTTTCTCAAATTATCAAAGAAAAACTGAAAATTAGTTAAAAGTAGGTAAGTATGCTTCCTTTTAATTAAATGATTCACTAGAATTATGGTTTTTATAGTGTACAATAAAAATAATTTTAAAAAAAAGGGATTGGGGTGACTCCGTTACACCGAGTCAGCACTGATGTTAGTATCGAATGCACACCTTCTCCGAGGTTAAGAAATATTTTTCTCAAGATGATTAGTCAAATGCGAGGATAGAACTCATAGTCCTCATGTATATTCAGAGTTTGATATCAATATGTAGTCAGTCAATAAGAGCAGTTTTATTAGAATTTATATATATATGCTATTATCGTCTCATTTTAGATATTAAATAATAAATTATTAATATAGTACTGCGTTTTTCTGTTATTATTTACCATTTTATTTACGTCATTAAAAATTTTCAAATCATAAAATATTTTAAAAAGCACTTTTTTTAAAAAAAATGCTGATGATAAAAAATATACATTCAAGCAATCGCTTAGTAATGTTGTATAACAAAAACTTATTAAGAATATTTCTCTAATCATCAAAATTTATGTGATTATATTGATTAATTCGCAATTCTTTTCAATTGAAGTTTTTTTCAGTTTTACTTCAAGTAACACAGAAAATCATAAGATGCAGATTCTAATCGTATAAAAGGGTAAACATAATTGCCTTAAGTAACCACAGTTGGTAAAAAATTGCAATCATTTGGCAAACGAAATATGTTTTTCTGTGCTATACAATTAGAATTTTCTGATTAGGTACTAAATTAAACGAATTGATTGTTTCAATTTATTTCTCTTAGTCATTTTTTTCCATTCTTCCAGCCGCTTTAAAGATAAAAAAATACTTATTCTCTCCCATCTGAATCTTTCAAACAGATTTAATGTTGAATATCAAAACTTTCATTTTATTCCAATATGTTTATGTTCTCGTTCTTCTTTGTATGTGTTCTTTGTGGATTATTATTCTTGAACTGATTAAATACAGTAATTCTGTGAGAACACAATGAATGTCAAGAATAAATAGTGCGTAATTTTCAGTTTCTTGAATGTATTAATTTTTTTTATTTTTTAAAAATATGTCATAGTACAAATTTAATAATAAATTACTTTTCTGAACAATTTCCTTTGTTGATGTACTTTATGAAATTAGTGTCTATATTTTCTACATTGAATATTCCGACAATCCTATTTTGAAAAGTAATATAATTGATATTCAATTACACCATGAGAAGTAAGTACATTTTCGTATAAATTATCATTATTCATAAAAGATAGTGACGTACCAGAGTATGATAGGGAAATTAATGAGCAAATTAAATGTCAGTCCCCTGGTAGCCGAAGATAGATTTCAAAAGCGTTTGTGGTTTTTGCAAGAGAAAACTGTGCGTAGTAAGATATAAAGACAAACATTTTTTTTAGACCTGGATACTCAACATCATTGTGTAAATGAATTATGATGGAGTGCTATTGGCTTCTAGAAGTGGAAAAGAGTCAATTCTATGGGGAAAGACGTTCGAATGTGGGTCTTTTATTAACTTATAGAATGTACACTGCTCGTTTTAGGAGCAGAAACGCTTCTAGAAGGCACGTCAAAAGAATATATAATGATACTACAACTAAGACCCATTGGTTATTAATTCTAATTTTGGAATCATACAACTCTAACATCAAAGAGGAGAAAATATTTCTTAGGTTAGTCATACATGAAAGAAAAAAAAACGGTAGGTCAAAATAGTTTTAATATAACAAATTAGACTCAAAAACTAGTATTATTTGAAAGTTTTTACTGTTAATACGGGGAGCAAAGCTGCGTGTGTAATAGTATTTCTAAAAATTTGAAGTAATTGGTATGTAATGTTTATTTTTTCAAACATTTCTCACTCTCTTTAGACAACTGTTTGTCGAGAAAAAATGACTTAATCTTGTTTTCTGTTCTCAGACTCATTAGAAGACGCATTTTGTATTAAATCATTTTACTTTCTTACAATGCAGCATTCAGAATACACAAGGAAATCTCAAAACTTTTCCTGTAATAAGTTTTCGAATCTACAGAATTCACAAGCTTCACAGTTACAAGCACCTCTTTCATAATTCAAGGCTGATTTGACCAAGATTCTAAATTATTACTCTAAAAGTTATTCCCTTAAAATCTGTGGTTGGAAGGTAAGATATTCTCGGGGATCTTTATCAAAGTTGAAACTACTGCACAAGTCTTGTACTTCATAATCAAGTTTTATTTGGATAAATTTTCATTCGTATAATTTTTCATAGCAATTTTATTTTTGATGTTTAAAAGAAAATTTTTAAAAAAATTCAGTTTGACGGTTACGAAAGGGTTAAAAAAACATCTGTAGACAATCATATAGCCATTCCCTGATTAAGAAAAAATATCAAATTCTTCTTTTTAAAAAGAGTTTGCTGAAAAAGCCGTAGCATGCTAACGTAACTGTTATATAAAGTTACGAAGCTCCAGCAGATACACTAAGCAATTGCTGAGTCATTTTATACATTTGCAACATTAAAGTAGCAACCAGTAACCCAGAATTGCCTAGTAACACCATTAATTGTACAGCTCACACGCACTCACGAAACAGTATTTAGTATACCCGTAAACCATTCTGAATATGGTGATGCAGTATTCAGATTTGTTTCTCATTTCTGAAGTGCGTTGTTATGGTGCGTTTATTTCATACATGAATAGCGCACGCAATATTTTCAAGCAATTAATCTCAATTGTGTTAGTTATTTTAGTGCATGAGTAGTACTTAAGATGATAAATGTCTAAGGAAAACGGTAGAATATTTATTGGAGGTTTGATAGATATATGTTCTGTAAAAACCTTCAATTGTTGTGTTCTTTATAATGCAGATTCATAAATATATTAATATAAATATTATGTGGGAAAAATGGAACACTCACTAAGAGGGAGATGGCGTGAGAAAAAGTTTCCTTAGACAAAAATATTTTATACAAAAATTGTAAGAGATTTAATTATTCATACACATGCTAACATTTTTTTTAATTTCCTTTTTCAATTCCTACTATTAACTCACACTCTCTATATATTTATTAATTTATTTATTTGGTGGAATTTTCAATTGTTAATAAAACACATTTTAAATCTCTCAATTGAGCTGAAATTTTGTATACATGATTATTTTGGATGACAATACAATAATTTAACTATAATTAATAAAAATCGATTGATTAAAACTAATTCTTCAAAGAATTACAGATTCAACCCCATTGGCATCATATTTGGCGACTAAGCGACCCTTTTGGCGATGTGTCAAAACTTTAAAAGATTTTTTTTTTCCTCTGACGTTTTAAAGTATTCAGTTGAACTGAAATTTTAAATACACAATTGTTTTGAATGACAATACAAATTAATAAAAATCAATTACCACTTAATGCTGTGAATCTGTCATATGTACATACAAATGTATATTAATTGTAACTATTTATATAATAAAAGGTAGCTAAAAAATAAAATTTTCTTTTTGTTGATCCAAGTATGAATTGCCTTAAAAAAAATTATATTACTTGTTAATATTCGTGTTTCTATTATAACTCATATAATTATTGATATTGTAATTTTAAGGGGTTTAAAGGGCTCTGATGCATCTTAAGGTATCCGACTACGTTCGGAAACGTGATTTTAAAAAAGCGCATAAATGGATGATTTTCCTGATATTTAGTGTTACTTAGATTAGAATACATGCATAAAACTGTTTTAAGCACATTTTAACAAAAAAAAATATATTTAAATACAATATTTTGGCAAAAAATTAACTTAGAATAATCTTTTTTTTCAAAATGTTCTCCTTTTGTGAAAAATGCCTCTATTACTTTAATGTTTTGCCTGTATATAGCTCAGACCACTTTGCAGAGGCTCAACTAGAACTTTTGAAAATTCACCTTATTTTCACAGTTACAACCAATTGAAATAATTATCAGCGTTTTTTTCTTAAAATTGATTCTCTTTGTTGTCGTAAAATATGGATAAACCCACTTCTAAGTTATATATTTCAAAAATTCTCGTTGAGCCTCTGTAGAGAGGTCTGAGCTACATACAGACAAAATATTATTATAATAGAAGCACTTTTCACAAAAGGAGAACATTTTGAAAAAAAGATTATTCTAAGTTAATTTTTTGCCAAAGTATTGTATTTAAATAATTTTTTTTTCAAAATCTTAAGATAATTTTATACATGTATTCTAATCTAAGTGACACTAAATATCATGACAATTATCCATTTATGCACTTTTGCAAAATCACAGCTCTGAACGTAGTCGGATACCTTATTTATCTATATTTTTGAAAATCGTTTTGATGTGAACAATAATCGGAAACAATGAACAATCTAATATTAAATTTAGGCCTTAAATTCCATGTACGGCGTGGTGTCTGAGTTACAAGTAATAGTACTTAGATATTACATGTCACCTAATAAACAGTCGTCATCAAGTCAATTAATGTTGCCGGTTTTCTCTTTTTGACGTCTTTTGATTTGAACAAATTGGTAACGTAAGCACACCGAATACTGCTATAGATTATATGAAGTCCTTGTCACGTCTCTGTCAACTAAGAATAACTGTATCAATCTTTAATAAATATCATGTATTTCCAGGAAAAGCTCAACCTCACCCACCGAAAGAATATCCTAACAGTTTTCTTCATTTCAGCTCGTAC
This sequence comes from Trichonephila inaurata madagascariensis, assembly GCA_019973955.1. NCBI lineage: Eukaryota > Metazoa > Arthropoda > Arachnida > Araneae > Nephilidae > Trichonephila > Trichonephila inaurata. The sequence continues at coordinate 161,585 of BMAV01005395.1, forward strand.
ATGGAATGCTTTTTTTCTTTCTTCCTTAAACAGAGCTAAGACCCTACCATTCTTCGATAGTCTGTTTTAGTATCTAATTCTAACAAACAGTAAAGAATGGGACTTGCATCAATTTTTTGACTTAGCAAAATTAACAGCTTTTATCGTGTTTCATACCTGATATTACAAACATCAAAACTATACACATTGTGTTGTATTAGATAAATAAAAAATAAAATACTCTTAAATATTTTGATTTTTTTTTTTTTTTTTGCGCAAATGAAACTTAAAATTAGTCTGCTTGGTTTTCAGAAACAGAAGGATGGTAGTGTCAGAATAAATATACAGTTTAATTAGTAAAATCATTAGGAAAAGGAAGCTTGGCAAATAAAAATTCTTCTACTTATGTTGTATCATTTTAAACATTTTTTTAAATGAATATTTTATTAATTGTCTCCTTTAATAACATTTTTCTGAGATAAATAACAATTTGTGATTACGTTACCTGATAATTTAAATGTGCATATCTTAATGACATACGCTAAATTGCAAGCTCGTAAAAATTTTGAATAGAATATTTTTAATAAAAGATCTATCTGTTATCCATATAATTATGTGAGATTCTTCTCTTTATAATAAAGGTAATAAATTATATGTATCTGATAGATATATAGCTCCATAAACTTTTATAACTAAAAATTTAAATATTATGGCTTTTTAATCACTTTCATATTTCTGATAGATGGATGGTGTGATTTAAATACCCAATTATAACTTTATTAGAACAGAGGAAATTAAGTCCTTGGAAACTAATATCTCCTCTAAAATTCCTAGTGAAGTTATGTCTTTCATTAATAAGGTATTAGAACAATTTTACACAAAAAAATATCCCCTATAATGATTAAAATATTTAAGTCTTAAAAATTTGTATTTTAATATTTTTTTTTTTTTTTTTTTTTTTGTAATTATGGCTTGTCATTGATTCAATGTTAATAACCTTTGCCTCATATTGGAGAAATAATGACGGCGAATATTTAATGTCTTTTTTTAAATAAGTAACTCTTTCTGTTCTATGCGAAATGGTTTCATGAAACTTCGCTTGTGTTTCGATTTATGGATTGCCTTAATAACATGGACTATATTGTTAATTATAAAATAGGCGATAAATTTTTATCATTTCTACACAACATAAGATATTCCTTGCCAATTCATAAGTACTTATGTATCCTGATTTTAAACCTAGATAAATACTTATTATTTTTGGCGTTTTTATTATGAATTCAGTTTAATTAATGTTGTCCTATAATAGTTAAGTACAATATTTAGTTTGTGGAGGTGTGATATCTATACGAATTAATACCAACATCACGCGACGACGATCGTTTTGGCGTGATTGGTTAAATACTCGCGTTCAGAACGGAAGGTACCCAGAACGAACATTCCTTCCTTCATTGGAGACCCTGGCCGTGCAAAGGAACCGCACCATTCACGCGCCACAGTCGTGGCGCCATCTATCCACCACAAAAGCAACCAAACCGTCACACAAATGACGCAATTCTCAAAGCCGTCTCGCACGAATGGCCCAACCCACCAAGTGACGCAACTGCTTACATGCTCGCCATGAATATGGTATCGTTTGTTCGCCTATTCACCGAAACACTGGCAGGGGTGTATGTGGCGGTGTGATATATATACGAACTAGTACCAACATCACGCGAAGACGATCGTTTTGGCGTGATTGGTTACGTACTCGCGTTTGGAACGGAAGTTACCCAGAACGAACCTTCCTCCTTCAAGTTCTAAAAATTGTAGATGCAAGAGTTTTATTATCAAAATTATATATGAAAACTCAATTTAATTATTTAGTTATTTGAATTTAATTAGTATTATTTCATATTCATGATATAATTGCATTTTTATTACTTTGCGTATTTTATTACAATATGTATCAAAACTCAATAAAAATAGAAATTCTAAGGCAATGTGTTTATTTTTGATGAATGGCACGACATCATCAAAACTCAACAAATTGCCTTAAAATTTCTTTCTTAAAATTTTTTAACTATTATTTAATATTCATGATATAATTGAATTTTTATTATTTTGCGTATATTATTACAATATGTAGAAAAGTTCAATTAAAATAGAAATTCTAAAGCCATGTGTTTAGTTTTGATGAATGACACGACATCATCAAAACTTAACATATTGTCTTAAAAATTTCTTTTTCCTTTTTTTTGTAAATAATGTATATGAATTTCTCATTGAACAAAGCACGTGCATATACAATCGTCCAAAAATTAAGGGAGTTTCTTCGGGGAGCTAACTTTTAAAACAATGCTATTAGTTTCAAGAAAATTAAGTCATGTGATAAATATCATTTTGTTTAATTTGTACTATGTTTAATCATTTAAATTGATGATTTATATAAAACCCATAAATTCCTTCATTGTAACATAAGGCTTTGTATTATTTTATTATCATAAAGAAGGTTTACTGAGCAAGTTCATATAAAAGTATTATATCCAAAAACTTATACAATATATTTAAAAACATTTTGAATGTAATTATTTTTTATTCGAACCCTGATCGAGATAAATATTTGTGTAATTTAAACTAAATTCAATATTTAACACATTTTGCATTTCTCTATAATTTAATGTAGGATGAAAAGTTAATTAAAATTTTTGAGTTGTTAAATGAAAAAAAAAATATTTTAAATAATGTATTGTTTAAACTTTTGAAAATAAAGCTCACCAGAATTATTTTTTTCTTTCTTAAGAGTGGAATAAAGATCTCTTTATTTGCAGCCGTGTTGTACACTTTAAAAATTAAAATTTTAAATATTTAAATTTAAAAAAAATTAATTAAAATATATTTAATAGGTACCTTAACATGTACATCTTTTTGCCTAAAATCTTTTTCTTGGTGAAACTAAACAAGTACTTCAGAAATAAAAAGAATCTTAGAATTTCTCAAGAACAAGAAACAGTGTCTTCGATGTTTTCAAGTCCTGCCTCAATAGATTTAGAAAAGTTTGATTCTTCTCTAGAATGGATTACACTCTTCCTTAAGCTCTTTAAAGGGCTTTTCTTGTCATTCGGTCCTTTTATTCTGAGGTATATAGTTATCAAATCAGCACACGCTTGAAATAGTTTCTAACAGTCACTTGTGGAACTAGAAACACAAATCCTTAAAACTTATCCGATTATGAGGATTAATTTGTTGGGGAACTATTATCAATCCATTGGGAAAATAAAATTCTCCTTAAGAGGAAATTCTCCTTAGAAAATATTTGTTTTATATAGAAATTCGAAAACATAAAGCCTCAATTACAATACTTTGATGGAATATTTATGAAAAATTATGGAATTAAAATGTTAGTTGATAATAAACAAAGATGATTATTATGTTTAAGAATAATAATTTCATTTCACATACACATGGAACTTAAAGTAGCTTTAAAGGTTATTTTAAAGATAGCTGAAGTACGTGGTCAGTGGTCTCCAACTGGGGGGTTATGGACCAGTGGTAGTTTTTAAAATTTAATGTTGGTCCACAGAATTATTGGTACATTATTTATATTTTTATGAAGATTAAAATTTTTAAAATAATTATAAGCAACAAAATGCATTATGGAATTTGAAATACATTAAAAAAATTAGCTTCTATTTTTAGCAATATCCCTTCTGATTTAAGCAACTTTTAGCTACTTTTCCAATTTTATCTCGTGGCTTTTGAAATTAAGAATTCGCAGCCATGGTAAATTTGTGACAACATTTCAGTTTATTACTATTGCTTGGCATTGAAGGTTTGTTCTTTCTTTACGAGAAATTATTTTTCAGTGATATGGAAGTGTAAATAAAGGCGTAAATAGGTAAAAATATAGTTATAATGGTTCGCTATACACTAGTCAATTCTATTAGTGGTCCGCCAAACATAAAATTATGTTTAGTGCACCGTGAAGTTCTCAGCGTTGACTGCTTATGCTACAGATGTACTAAACTAATAAACAATTTAAAGTCAATGGATCAAATAAGAGTAATGTTATGTCCACGAAGTGATTTTTTTTTCCTATTTTGAATAAATCATGTTACTTTTAAGAACATAATCATATAAACAGTACAATACATCAGACTAGGCTCTTTAAAATTGCAATATGATGCAATGCCAATAGATTTTCCATAGTAGTGTGAACCGGAATCATTAAATTTAAACATGTTTATAGACAGTTAAGTATGCTTAAAAGTTAAGCATACAATAGACTGTCAATAATTTAGAATCAATAAGAAACGAAAACAAAGAGATTCGTAAGAATAATTAATATTGCATTCTAAGAATATCGGATTCCATTTTAAATAAATAAATCAATATGCTAAGACGATAGAAGAGATGGAATTATGAAAAGAGAAAGAATTACGCATTTCTGATGTTAGGCGTTGACCTGGTGGCAAGCACTCACAAATGGTAGTTACGAGTATAATCATGCTATCAGGCGCACGATACAAATGCTACAAAGGGAGCTGATTTCATACGGAGAAAACCTTGAATTCATAGAATTATCCCCTTTATTGAAATTTCAAAAATTGTATGAGTCATTTAGTGGAATTTAAGACTTCTAAAACGGAAAATGGATTATTTCCTGTTGGATTCCGTTTTGGAATATTATACCAAGGAATAAAAGGGACCTTAATTAAATTAAATAATACTTTTTTCTCTTTGACTAGTTATATGAATGTATAGCACATTCGTATAAACTGTAAGAGAGATGGGGAGGGGAAAAAAACATATTTTCTCTAAAAACACTAGTTTTAGATGATAGAAAAACTTACTTAGAACAGCTTGTAATATCTTGAAAAGATTTAACATGTCAATTTCCAATGGAAATATGAATAGCATGCATCAATATACAAATTTGTATCTTACAGATATCTATCTATCCAGTGTATGGAAAAAAAATCGCCAAGCAAATGAAAATTATTTCAGTCATAATTATTACATTAAACACATGCCAAGTGTTAAATGATGTTTCTTAACACTTTGAGTGGTAATGACGTATATATGCGTCAATAAATAGTTGTGCATAAGGTGGTATGAACGTATGTATACGTTTTGGGTTTTTAACTTCAAGTGGTAAAGCCGTTTATGCACGTGGACCTCTGAGGTCTTGCAGGGAAGTAGGGTTCCCTATTGGCAGCAAACAGCATTAATGTTAGCCTTGCACCTTAAGTAGAATCACAGTAGCAAATATTTTTCTGAAAGTTTGTGAAATTAGGATAATCGAAGAAGGCGGCGTGTTGACAAAAATGAGTGTTTACACCTGATGAAATCGTGAACATGTAACAAGTAAGGAATCGGTTGCAAGCGGGGATGATGAAGATGGAAATAATCAACGAAAATGATGTTAGGCTCTTGGAAGGGAGGAAAAATTAGGGGAGGGGGTACAAAAAACTCACAAAAGGGAGTCATCAACCGAAAAATTAACCTATCGCTCAAAGGGTTCAAACATATGTTTGAACATATGTATGTCCAAATAAAGTAATTTATATTTATATGTATAAGCATCTACTGTAAAATCACAATATATATATATATATATATATATATATATATACATTTTTTTTAATTTTATTTTCATGGGTTTAATTTTAATTTTATCTTTCAAATCTTTCTTAATTATCAAATTTTAAACTTTCTAATTTTGAACTCATATTTTTTAACAAAAGTAGTTTATTTAGGTTCCCTCAGCAGCCTTTCTAACACTTGACACATAGAGCTTGCCAAAATCTAATTTCAAGCCAATTGATGCGTTCTAAAAAAAAGAGAAAAAGAACATGTTCTTTAAAAATCATATAACAAAAAAATTCAATTTAATCCATTTAAACATTCATTCTAGAATATCCCGTAAAGTCCCTCAAGGGCCATAAAATCTCCTCAAGATTGAACTCTTGCCTTATTATAAATTATGAGAAAATCCTTTTACTAAAACATGAAATCATAGAAAAACTATCTATATTTATTCTGCCATACATAGAATAAAACAGATATTGGAAATACATTTCAAGATATTTTATTCTTCGACAGAGAAAGAAAATTTTTTTCTCGTTTTTCTTTCAATGAAGGAGGGAAGAAATCTTCACAACCGAAATAGAATTGGAAAAAAAAAGAAAGAATAACCATGCCATGTTTCCGAATAGCGATCTGGCGAAATTATGAAAGAATACTTTCGTATAACAGGGTCAAATCCACATGAAAAGCAGTATTAAGGAAGTTAGAATAGTAAGAGAAATATTCTGCAGGAAATATCCTGACTATGTAAGAAACTGGAGAGCACTTTTATCTGTCGGAATAATAAAAAAGGAAAGATTTATGGAAAAGTAATACTTTTTGACTGTCACTGCTCAGAATGATAGAATTTTCGTAAGATCTGGTACATAAAAATCGTGCTTTACTATATATGTATAGCAATCTTTTATATAAAAGAGTAGCAGTACTTCAAGTTTTAATTATAAATATTCAAATTGTACAATACTTTAATTCTTGATTTAATAGTTCAAAAATGGCAAATATATGTTTTCATCTGATATTTATATAAACACAAATAGTGTTTATATTTATTTAGTGACCTGTTAATTCTTTTTTAATCATTTTATAGTTTCAGCACTATTTTGATGGTATTTATAAATTTGAATGTTTATCTATTGGTATAAGGGGCTCTTACTCTCTCACTCATCACGATACTCAAATTCTTAGACCTTCAAGCTTGGAATTGGTTAGACAAATTCTTTTCAATGTGTAGAGATTCGTAAAGAATGGATTTTGTGAAAGTTGACAGCCAAGGAACTTTGCGATTGCTTAATGGGCATTACAGATATAAATTCCCGTTTCTGAACTATTAGACATATAAAACAGAAATTTAGAAGACGCATTCCTTTCATGGAGTAGAGATACACTATAAAAGATGTTTTGCCAAAATTGACCACCAAGGGGATTTGAGAGGGGTTAAGTGGCGTTATAGATGAAAATTCTCATTTCTGTACTGTTAAACTATTTGGTAAGCAAGTTTCTTTTAAAATCAATAAAAGATGCTTTTGGAATGCAGCTGCCAGTGTTACTTAAAATAAAATTTTGAGGTGCTATTAAAACCTGACTGTGTCCCGAAATCTTTTCGTGCTATCGCTGTTTCTGAGTTTAGACTATCGACTGGACATGGCTGCATTTGTACTGATTTTTTTCATATTCACACACACGCATCATTTGACCGTCTCATCTTTATCTGCTTTATGTAATTCTAGACAAGTCATGGACGCTACTGATTTGGACGTGTGCACTTAAGAACTTAAACTGTATTGTAAAAAAGTATTGTAGAACTCGCTGCTTAATGACCTGATGGTCAATGCCCAAGATTTGACAAATAAAATGTTTGTTTTGTTGAGTATATATCCTTTAAAAACAGATTTTGTGGAAATCGGAGTTACTGGGACGTATTGATAAAAATATGCCCGTTTTTGAGCTCTAAGTGAAGGAAAATTAATATGCTTATTTTGGTTGGGGAATTACAATCCGTTAAGAACGGAAATATAGACACTCAAAGGGAGTATAGGGGCTTACTGATAAAGAAAAATCCGTTTTTGAACTATTCGATTTAAAATTGGTATTTGGCAAGAATGTTTATTTTGCTGAGTAGAGATCCACTAACAATGGGTTTTCTAGAAATCCACTTTGAGGGAGGGTTTATAGGAGCGTAAAAAATCCTTCAACTTCAGTTTTATAAATTATTAGAAATCCTCATTTGGAACTCTTATCCTTTTTAAATTAAGAGGTGATAGTTATAGTAATGATTTTCAATACAATCGAACGCTTAATGTTAAGACTTATATATCAATAATTTATATTTATATGTAAATAGTATATATTCAGCTAAGAGGAGGTAACGGCTTTTTTATGTATACACAAAGGGAAAGCGAGATCTCTTCCACCCTAATTCTGTTTCTTTGTTTATCCAAAACACTACCCTTACATTAACATATATTTTTCTTCCGTTTAAAAGAAAAGCTTCACGTAATGAAATATTTTATTGCATTCAAAATAAATTGTGTTAAGATGTCAAAAGCAGAAGAAACATCTTTGTAAATTGATTTCTTAATAACAAGTTGAAAATCGGAAGGAATTAAATTGCGTTTTAATTGAAATTTAAGATAATCTTAATGCAGAAAGATAGGAGGAACACGAGAAACTAACATTACAGCAATCAAAAAAAAATTATTTATTTAGGGTTTTTTTTTTTTTTTGACATTTCAGGGAAATATATTAATATTAAAGAATTACTTTGAATTTGAGCAAAGTATAAAATTAAATAGAATAAAAATTAATGCTTAATATAGGTATTTAATTTTAAATACTGTGAGAAAAGGAATCCAATTTATAAAAGATATATTACATCAAATATATACAATATCTGCAATTGGTGAAAGTAAAAAAGAAAAATTAATATATTCATATCTCAACAATTATTTTCTTGTAACAAAATATTTTCATGAATCTTATGATATTTGCTTACGTAGGTTTAAGATTGCTACGTATGTGGTAATTGATAAATTGATTGTAATCGTCTATTGAATCCACTTTACCAATAGTTGCGGACAGTGGAGTAAGGTACACCCTCGCAAACCCCATCCCGCGCTTAGGCTTCTAGGGAGCCCAAAGCCTGACTGCCGCCAAGTACCTACCCTTTTAAAATCTAATTTGAGGGCACCAAACGTGACTTTGCAGGGACCCAAATGTTCTTCGTTACGCCATTGGCAGCGGAGCTACCCTTGCTTCCTATAAATTGAACTCGAAGGCCTGTACTAGTGGATTTAACCCTTTTGTTCCAGCTGTTAGCTATTTCATATGCTATGGGTGAATTCTACGTATAAGTGCAGACAAAATTAACTCCCTCTAAAAATTTCTGATTACTTAAATGAATCATTTCATATAATTTTAGCGCATCTAAGAGCCGCACAGTTTTTACGATATGCAACCACTAAATTGGTGACCTGAATTACAAGAACGATTTCTAACAACTTTCTTGTTAGAATCTTTCCCTTTAATGTTGCATGAACTCGACTTTTAACCTTTTGCCATTGATTTGAAGGACACAAAAGCTCTTTAGTCTCTGAGCTCATAGACCAAAGTTATCTTTCCTGGGTATTCTAATTATTTTCTAAGCATACTTACCTTAAAAGCTTTGAATCTTTTCTTTTTCAAATAATTTTAGTTCATATACGTTTCCTTCCTGTTTTTAGAGGCATAGTATTTATAATAATGATATGAAATCTAGTGTCGATGTGACTAAGATATCAAGTAAACCTCCTCCTTTTTATAAAAAAAAGTGATCTAGAAAGATAATTCTTTCAAATGAAGAGTCAATTACATGACGCTGATATTTTGCTTGGCAAATAAAAATAGCATTATGTGAATACAGATTCGGATTCGAATATGTTGTCCCATGTATCAAATTACTGCGCTTGCATTCAACAAATATCGTTATTAATTATCACCATAACAAAATATTGTTCCAATGTTTTTTTTTCTTTTTATTAAAAATTGCAACTATTTATTTATTTATGTATTTAAATAAAAACATTTTCATATCAGTTAAAAAAACATCAGTAATATCACAATAAAAAATAGTATACAAGAAAGTATAGTGAACAAATTGCTAGAAAACCCATCTTTCAAACATTTAGTAGAATACCTTCAAAACTGGAAGATATATATGTTCTCCATGTATTTTACACAACAGTGAAAACGCATTTTAGTAGGGATTACTTGAGACTGACATGTATAATCCGATATTATACTCCAAACCATGAAAACAATTTTAGTCCAGAAGGAATGGTCTGTATTTTCTCTGCGATTGCACAGCAAATATAAATTGACAAGGAATAAAGCCATTCTAGACAGTTCTATGCATAAGCAAAGAGACAAGATAATACCTGAAATCAAATATAGTAGGAATGAATATAATTTATAGATGGAACACAATTAGTTGAACAGATAACAGAAACATAAATAAATAACAATAAAAAAGCATAGTTATTTCCATACTTTTCTAAATGTAATAAAGTTTTTTTTTCCTCGCAAAATTGATTCGCTATGCCAAACAAATCTTTGGGTTGCCTTAGAAACAATAATTAAATTCAATTTAAGTTAATATGAAAAAGTTTCTAAGCTTTTTAAGGGTAACCACTGGAATGAAGAATTAAGGATGGTGAAAAATTTTATGAAAAAAGAAAAATGTGATATGAGATTTAAAAAGTAAACAATTACATGAGAAATATAGCTTGAAACTTCAAAACAATTTTTTTGTTATGTTTTTGAAGATACAAAGTAGTTTTTGGTACTTATTTATCAGAAATATGTGCTGTTTTGAGGAGTATTTCTAGTTACATAAATTAAATAGATAAGAAACTACTAAGTTCTAATCGTTTACATACATACCCTATATTAATTATGGATAAATAAAAAATAAATACATCATTATGTCATAAGCTATTACATCAGTAAATTCGTAAAAATAAAGGTAAGAATATTTGCAAAGAAATTTTGAAAATATCATATCATTTTCTTACTGTAATAAAGTAGACCTTTTCAAACTGACTTTTGTTCTCAGCAAAAGAAAGTATAAATTTATTGAAATCAAAACAATTCATTCCTTTCTTAATAACACAGTTAATAAAAAAAAACTCTGAAAAGTCAGCTCGGTGTTGCGGGTTCGATCCCGGCTGGAGTCGATACATTTTCTAGAAGTAAAAATTGTATCCACGCAGGTCATATGATTATGTAGCATGTAAAAGATCCCTTGAGTATCATTTGAATCTGGTACTCTCAGGGATATTAAATCATATTAGTATTTGGCACCCAATGAGAGCTTGGATTGAACAAATTTAAGCATCAAAAATTGTCACTAGGTGGGGACATCAATGAAATGGCTTTCACACTTGGGGACTTAACATATCTTATGCTAGGCTGCTAAAATGCAGAATATTTGAAAAAAGTTGAAAAATGAGTACTATAACCCTTTATCTAACGTATTGTGATTTACTGCAGTTATTTTCATGCAATATGCTTTTTTGAATCACTTCATTGAAAATTAAGAGATATACATAAACAAAATACTCAACTTTAAAAAAATTAATCCGTTAGAGCTAATTAATTAATTAAAGATAATCAACTGTAAAATTAATTATATACACTGTTCATTTAAAATAAATAGTCAAATCGTTTTCTAGGGTCTTCATTTACATACAAAAAAAAAGACACATTTTGACATTAAGTACTTTTTCGGAACCAAAATGACAATCTTCGCAATGCGCTGAAAACGCCGTCAGCTTAAAACTCAATTTCTGCTATAAAACTATTTGCCTCCCCCGCTAAAATACTCATCATAGAACCCGTACTGCCATATATCTTGATACAGTGAATTTAAAAGAATATTTCTGTATATCGTCAGAGTATTCGTAAAAATGGTTATTCTGTGTAATTTTAAAGTGAATGGCACTTATAAGTACCGTTGCTAAATAAAGGGATAACCTTTCTCCCAGAATCAAAGATTCACAGCTAGAGAGCCATGATTCATAGCAAAGAAGCAAATATTCATAGCTAGGGTAGATTGTATACAGACATCAGAGGACAGAGTAATAATAATAATTCATCCAGTTTAATGCGGTAACATTGTTTGAATCTTGTTATATTTTTGTCAAAAAAGAATATATCTAATTCATCGACAGTCTGCTAAAAATTAATAGCTTCTACAGAAAGGGAAACATTACACTCGTTTAGGATGTGCAGATTCGTGCAGTAAACGTATCTCTTGGCTTTATTTGCGAGCAATAGAAAAATTATACAGTAGAACATCGTTTATCCGAATCAATTGGGACTTGACACCATTCGGATACATAATTGTTCAGATAACTGAAAACCGAATGTGATCCATGCAGTATATAAAACTAGACACTATACAAATATTGAAAATCATCACATGTGGGAAACGTGCTTTAAGAAAAAGCAAAATAGGTGCAAAATGTCGCGATTTTACCTTTAATGTGGAAAAATAATCACTTATTTTTCGCTGTACCATTGTACACCATCGTTTTGTCGCTGCAAGGTCTGATTCTCTTGAGCAGCAGTAGTTGAGTTGGACAGCACTCTGATTGTTATTCGTACTACACCGTATCTGCCTCTAACGCAGAAAACGCGTCAGCATTTGATGGACCCTTGCCACTTTCGTTGCTGTTGTTGTCCTCGTCTTCATCCGTTTCATCGTCGATATTGCCGGATTCGTTTTGCACGGAAGTCACAATATCGTCATTATTTAGATTTGAAATTCATAGTCTTCTGCATCGCATGCCGTTCAGGTTTCTAAATCTTCTTTATCGCATTCTTAAAATTTTGGGATCGATTGGACAAAGTTAATAATCACACAACTGAAATTCCCCAAACATCCCTGACCTTGGGTTTTCCCGTCACGTGTGGCCTCATGCGAAACAACTGTTGAGCATTACACTGTCCGAAAATGTATTCACATACAGTACATGTACTGGTTTGGATATTTGATGTTTCGGATAATGAACGTTCGGATAAACGACGTTCTACTGTAGTTGAATATTATTTGAAGATACATTGTTTTAAAGAAATTTTTTATGTGTTTGTATTTTCTGATACATTAATAGCGGTCTTAATTTTTTTTATTAAAAATGTATATACTGGTATACTTAAAATATTCATTTTTTGCTCACATTAAGAATTGGAAAACCACTGTAACTCGCTTTAAAAAAAAGTAATGAGACAGAGGACAAAATAATATATAAAAAATATTATCTCAAATTATTCTTATTTATAACTGTTCATAAATTCTGAAGCTCTTGAGGCTTATATATGAATATTCAACTATATAAACTCATATATCGCAATTAGCTTAAAAGTCATCGTAAATTACTTCCTTAGTATAGAATTACAGCTTCAATCCTGTGTCTGGGCATCTAAGCAAAAATGTTTCAGCATTAATTCATGAATAATAAAATACAATTCTTTTTACAGTATGATTTATTTGTTATTGAAAAATGTTAATATTAATAGGAGGTTAGGTGTTTCTCAGACAAATTTTTAAGAAAGCTGCAGAATCATAAAAATATATTTTGCTGAAAAAAAAAAGAGTTTTAAAGTTTAAAAAACGTCTATTCTCTGCAACTTCTAAATTTTTAATGCAGGCGCTCAAGATATGATGGGATGTCAAATTCTTCTACGCCTGCAAAATTATCTTGGATTTTTTTTTTAGGTTGTCAATGAATTTTTGAGTTTTGCGTCTCTCTCTGATTTATGCTTTCATTTTCTTGCAAAGTTCTTTCGATGTTTTTGAAAATTTGATTGAACTTTCTTTTTTTTTTTATTGCTGAAAAAGTGTTAAAGCACATTAAGTTTAAGAAGTCAATCCAAAATACTGAATGATAAAAAATATTCAAGGGATAATTTGAAAGTTTCCAAATCCTGTCAGAAATTAAGTCATTCAAAATTTACAGGAAAAAAAGTATTTTAATTCTTCCTTCAATAACTCGTGTTAAATCTTTGCTTAGTTTTATTTTTTGAAAAATAAGCAGTTTTACACTAATTGTTCTTGAAATTTCAGAATTATTCTTGGAGAAAAACACCTAACTTATGTTAATACAAGTTGGAAAATGGCGTATTTTTTTGTGGTTTGATAATAAGTTAAACATAATTATTAAGTTAATATCCTTACATACATTGCTGTTTTCGCTGAAAGACCAATAGTATGGGAGATAAAAGAAAAGTTGTTTCGATATTTTAAACATTTATTTGTTTGCATTTTCAATAACATCAAGTAATTTAGAAATGCTTTGTTATAACCTGTATCAATATTTTTATTTGTATTATTTGTGAGGAACATCATACCTAAACTATAAATATTTACTTGCCGGTTTACAGGTAATTAAAAAAAATAAAGAAAAATATTTATAAAAAATGTTTAAAGGATAAAAAGGTTTGTTTTTTACAGCATCATATATACAATGCTAATACAGCCATACAGTCATAATAAATTATTAAAATGAGACTTTCAGAAAATATTTTTTTCTGAAAAAGAGAACATTATATATAATTAACATATTTCGAATAAAAAATTAAAAGATAAAATAATTCATCATGAAAAAGGTTTAATTCACTTTTTAAAAATATTCCTTAGGAAGTTCTTGAACAGTAACAAATTAGTTATCTCAGAAAATCATTAGATTAAGATTTTTGAAATTATTTTTCATTACCTGATGGAAACTATTGGAATTCAAAGACATTTAATGATACTAATGTTTTTAAAATGTTTTGTTTTTGCTTACGCTTCATTAAAAGCAGCAGAAATTATTGTTTTCATTTATTCAGTAATTTTTTTGGTTAAGCATATTTTAATGCATAATTTGAGCAATGAATAATTTTTATCGGAATAAAATGAACATTATTTAATTAAGGAGTAATATTTTTGTGCATTTTTGAAAACTCGATAAAATATAATTCAAAATCACCTTAAGGGGATTTTTTAAATAATAAATATTAAAAATTCGAAAAATTAAAAGAAATGATGTAAAATTACAGAATAAAATTTACATCTTTAAAACAAATTGTGCTGCTCTTAATTATGAACAGTTACTAAAAATTATTAAAAGATTAAATGATAAATATTTCTGTCATACAAAATCTACTTAAATTGAGAAAAATACAAAAACGAGAAAATATAAAAATGTACATTCGCACTACACAAAATTGACAACCTTTATTTAGCAACATGTCAGAGCCTTACTTAAAATGGATAGTTAGAAATATTTTGCAGTAAAGTTTATTTCTACCGGGTGAACAATTATTTTTATTATTTCTTTTGGAAAGCATACAATTTCGGAAAAATAAAATTCTAAAAAATCGAAGAAATTATTGTGTTGGAAGAATGGACATACGGACAAATAACTCAAATTCTATACGCATATAAATCCATACTTAAGAATTCAATATATATATATATATATATATATATATATATATATATATATATATATTACAGAAATATTTCCAACTCTTTTTTTTACATGGTAGATGCCGTTTTTTAGAAAACCACGCAAAATTAAATCAAGTAAAGAAGTACATGTATATATGTGGTAAATTTGGATATATGTCCCGCAACTTCAAAAAATCGTGTAAGATGAAAGTATTTCTCCCCCAAACCATGCAAAAAAGTAATAATAAAATCAATGTTTCAGACTCATAAAACAAAAATGATGCAGTTGTACTGTCAAAAAAATATTACAGTTAGTGTACAGTAAAAAATTAGTCTTTAAGTACATACAACATGTAAAAATTCAAATTGAAATTAGGAATAAAACTGCTAACTATGTATTTATTCATCGCTACTTGATAGCAAGAGTGCACGTTTATTACGAACTGGATCAAAAATACTATTATTAGTAGATGTTTCAAATATTACTAACACTACTGTCGGCTTTGATTTTAATAAAGAATTTCTTTCGTTATTAACGACAGTTTTTGGTTTGTGTTTTTTGTTTGTTTTTATTACAAAATCTCTTATTAGTGGCTGTATTTTTGGTTTTTCAAGTTGCTTATGTAATTCTTGATATCCTGCTACACAAAACTTATGATTATGCTGAAATTTTAATGTATCCTCTAGGTCAAAATCAAGAGTGAAAAAATGTTGTTCTGTATTTGCAGTAAATTTCAAGCCCTAGCGAATTGAAACACCTGTTAATAGCTGAACTTCCCCTTGGACTTTTTTGTTATCATAAAGAGTTATAAAATTTATCATATCGTCCACATCCTAAGGGCATGAATATCTAATTTTTTTTAGGATATGTGCTAGAACAAAAATTTGTGTTAAAAAAAATGTCTACCCCTGTTTTACGATTTCACAAATTTTCTTCGATTACAATGAAGGCAAAAAATCCGAATTAACGAACTACTTCAACAGCTGGAAAAAAACTTCATTCGTTTGTATTAGAAAAAAAAAATGGGACATTTTTTTTTTTGCAAATGACACCTATTTTATCTGGAACAGGAAACAGAATTTACTTGGAAGTATCAAATTTTGATGTGAAAGGATACAGAACTTCGTTAAACTTCAAAGGTGTAGATGTGTATTGAATGTAACCTGTAGTGTGAATTTTGAATAGAGCAAGAAATTCTTTTTTATCTCATCCTATGATACAACACAAGGGGTATTGTAAGATTTGAACAATCATGTTATATTTGATGATGAACTGTCTGCCTGTGCAACGGGAGTTCTGGAAATTGTTAATATGTAGGAGCCGATGAATAGTGATTCTGATCCGAAAATTGATAATGAAACTTATCAAAACTATTGCATTTTTTAATGCTTTGCACTGATTGGAAGCTGTGAAAACGTACCTCAAACAACAGGATGTAAACTATGCAATGTCTCTTTTTTGCATAATTTTTATTTAAAAAAATATTTCGAGAGTCAGGAATCAAAAAAGATTATCAAACATCTACTTGTCAAAAGTTAAATTTGCCAATCAACTGGTGCGTAAAAATTACGTAACAGTATTTTTAGTTGTTGAATTAAAAGTGTGTAATTTCTAACCATGGATTTTTTTGTGAAGTTGC
>BMAV01005395.1:178340-217131 GCA_019973955.1 Trichonephila inaurata madagascariensis
AAGGAGGTATTTTTACATTAAAAAAACATATCCTCTAGTTGAATTTCTCTTATTTTTTACTTTCATTATTGTTAACAAATAGCTATATAATTTAAATCAATTCAAATACAGATTTTCTAATAAAGGATGTACAAATTAAACATAAGTAAATTTTTTGCAGCAATTTAATAAAATTTCATAGTTTGCATTCGTAAATTTTGCAAACAAACCAAATATTTAAGAAGAAACATCATTCTTTGTTCAAAATAAATAAAACACGAAATAAATGTCAGATATTTCTTGTGAAAAAAGAATAGGTAAATGACAAACGAATCAAACATCAAACATTAACTAATTGAAACACTTTTACGCTTAACTTAGCTCCATTTATACGAGTCAAAATGCAAAACAGAAAAACGAAACTTGTTTCACACAATAAGTTATACATAGGAAAAAGAATAGACATTGATTTTGCTGTCGGGGGAGGTGATGGGAGGAAAAAAGTAGTACATTATGCATTCTAGGAGGCTGCGTCTGACAGCTGCAACTAAAACGTGAAGCTTTGGTGTTCCAGACTCTCTCTTTTGGATGGTATATGATTCGCAAGCAACTTAGGAAATCTGTCCGATAAGCAAAAGGGAATCAACATAAAATTGATTTTTGCTTCGTGTCTTCGGATGATGTTTTAATGTTTTTTGAATTAAGTTGCATTCATGTTTTCGTTTAGGTGAAAATATAAAAGATTGCTAGATCTTTTTACGTCTTTGAGCAATAAAATGGGAAATCGTTTTCAAGATGCTCCTATGATTTGGTTTTATATGAAAAATGATAACATTTTATTTTGGTCATATATATAAAACTTACTTTATTGTAAAAAATTCTATGTGTTTCTAAAACTGCATGTCTTTAATAAACAGCTACACTTTTTAATTTGATATATATTTCGTGTAGGTTAAGTTAAATATGTATACCAATGTAAGGTTTCTAGGTTAAATGAACTAAAAATGTATGCATGTACACAGTTTTTTAACCTTTACATAAAATACCTACAGTTGTAAAATAATGCTTATAGGAAGATAAGACACAAAACAAGCAGCCAGATTTAGGAAAAATATTCATTGAAATATGAAATTTGTATTTATTAGCATTTACTGTAGAATATTCAGTTAAGACTATGTTTTGTAATCTAGTGTCAATTCTATGTTAAAAAAAGTTAGTACTTTTTAAAGGATCTTCGTTTCAATTGCATTCAGTTTATTCAAAACGAATTCGAAAGTTTTTTCTTGACTTCATTAAAAAAAATTCTTTTAATTTGTAAATAAAAATTCCTTCACTGCATCTGGATTTATTTGGAAGAATATTTAAATGCTTTTAATTAAATACCATTTTGAGAATATTGTTTCTAAAAAATGCACCAACGAGTTTAAAATATATTTTTTTATTCTATCAATAATTAATTTAAGACTCAAAGCACCCAGTACTGTATTTTTATAGTAGCTCCTTCTAATGAGGATAAAATATTTATGGAACGATTATATTTGAAACTCAAATACTAAGGAGCAATTTTAATTTACACGCGGAAAAAACATGGTTACAATTTAAATAACGTGAAAAAATATACAATTAGCAAAAAAAATGTGTGTGATACCAATACTCAATTCAAATTATTCATTCTGAATTTATTGAATTTTTTTAAAAAATTTGGATATTTAAGACTTCTGCGTTTGCTTCTACTTAAAAGTTTTGTGCATAGAAATGTGAATTTGCTTGGTTAAAGATTCAAAAAAACCTTTTAACAATATTCCTTTCTTAAATGTTGATAAAATTTATTTCACACCTTGCAATATTGAAATGCTAGTTTATTGACAACATATTTATAAAACAAATTGTTTAAACAATGATATTTTACAAGTGGAAAATCGTTTTAAGTATTAATTTGAAAAAAAAAATTATTTCCATTCGGAAAGAGAATACAGAAATCAGAAATATTTCTACTATTTTCCTCGAGGCAAGTAAGCATTTAACATTTTTTCTTTTCTTCCTCATCCAGATACAATAGATATTTTCCTTTAAATTTTTTGACTTACGGAGTTACAAGCAAATGCAAGTTTTGATATATTCTGTAATAAAATTGACTATTTTTTAATATTAATCAAAAAATGGAAAACATTTGGGAAAAATTAAGACCTTTAACCATTATGAATTCATTTTGGTACTACGATTTGTTCATGATGATATTCACTAAATCAAGGGGACTTGTGTTTCTTATTCAAACAATATAATGTTTATGGCTTCATTAGTGTTCTTTTTATTTAGAGAAAATTTAAATTTTGCCACCTAATATAAAATGTTCACTAATGATTCCTTATAATAAACTATTGACAAATATTATTGATATTACGATAAGTAATGACGATACTTATTGATAAAGATATAAGTGTATTTTTAGCATATATTTTCTAAAGTAAAAGTGCGAACTATTATATATATGTAGGAATGGATGTGCAAGTTATCTCTCTCTCATATCCTTCCTATATTCCCTTAATGACGTAAGGCCAAGAGAGCGCCACCTAGCTGACAAGGCGGTTCGAGAATAAAGAGACGACAGACGAATAGGACGATTGCGCGGGAAGACAGAGAGGGAGAGACAACGCAGAGAAGGGATGAAGGCGTAGCGACGAGACGCCTGGTGGAATCCATCCACCCGATAACTTTTTACTAAATTTTAGCCCTCCCTTGTAGATAATTCCCCTAAATAAATTGATATTAGTTTGATTAGAGTTTCCAAAACTTTTTATTCAAACTTTAGACAAAATCTCTTTGAAGAAAACTTTTTATATAACTTTCCTATTTGTTTCTCACTACATCTAACAAATCTCTAGCATGGAGTACCGTTAATATAAAACAATAAAAGAAAGATAATATGGATTTTAGCAAGTAACTATGTATAATGACTAAATAAAACTAAAAAAAAAAATTTTTTTTTCTGCTATTTGAGTTAAGTTGATAACATTAAACGCAAGTAACAAACCTAAGTTTAAATTAAACGTACTATATACGTACAATTAAATTAATCGTAAAATATTCCTTATATAATAAGAATTTGAGCAACATTTTGCTAAAAAATACGAGCTGTAGATCTTTTGAAACAAAATATGGTTCAGGTAATGCAAATATTACATATTTAATATGCAGATCAATGTATCGCATATTTTGTACTTAACTCTTTTTTTAAACCGGAGATATCTTTCTAATTCCCAATTTTTTAAACTAAATTTTCTACTTCTCCAACTAAAGTTTGTGTTTCATACTCAGAAGATTTACATGAATTCTACCAAATAAAAGCTCAGACAAGAAATGTCTTCTTATTTTTTTGTTCTTTTTGGTTACGCATTTTTGCACAAGCCTCGTCAAAAAGTGACTATGCATAATACACATATCTTTTGAAATAAAATATATGTTTACCCAGTAAAAATTTACTTAAAAAATATTGCTTTTGTGAAAACATAAGTTTTTCTTCTTAATAATGAAATGCACTTCAAGATTATCATGAATAGTTTTTATACTGAAAAAGATGTAGTGTGATATTTCAATAACTTCTTTTGTTGCAAAAATTTAATCAAGACTTTTGAAGTGTTGAAAAGTAATACTCAGTCTATTTTATGTTCTCTCATAACACTAAAAATGTTATTCATGTAATGCAAATATAAAATTATAATGCTACGAAGTACATGGATAAAAAGTTTTTGTACTTCATCCCATACTTTATTACACAAAATTAAGGAACCAAGTTCCACGCAAACATAGTTTTCCTAAGAAAGTGAAGCTTATTGCATGCGAAGTGCACTAACTTATGAATTGTTTTGAGAAAATATATGATGTATATTTATTTTAGTAAAATTAAAGTTAAACTTTTATTCTATGAATATTGAAAACTGGAACATAGGTCAAAACATGAAAGTTTATTAGTAATATTTAAAATTGGAAATTTTTTTGAAATTATGATTAATAAAATTAAATTGCAATATATTTGCTAAATTGCATATTTACTTAATAATGGTAAGAGTAAAACTCAAAGTATTTTCTATAAAAGGACACTTTTATAAAAATTGAATAATTTTTTTTAAAAAAATAATAATTTGGTTTTCTTTGAAATTCAGCAAATCTGTATGTATTTTGCATATTTTAGGAGACTTAAATTATTACAGCATAATTTCATTTTAACTATTAATTATTTTAAAAATATTTTATTTATTTAGCATTTTATCTCAAATTCACTTTTCATAATTTTGAGACAACTTTAAAGCATTTTAGAAAATAAAAAAATATGTAATACATAATTTATATTTTGATTAATGCTTATTCTAAAATGTTTTGTCACTTCAATATATGATTAAAATATATTATATATATTATATTAATACTTCAATATTATTTAAATTTCTTTATATAATATTTTCATTTCTTTTATGATGAATAATTATTTTACTTGTTTCAATAAAATTAATATTAATTAAATTTTTTTTAATTATATTTTTAATTTTATTATGCAATTTCAACTATGCTAATGTGTAAGCATTTTTAATAACTAGTCCAATCCTAATCCCGGCATATGGATAATGTAATCTTGTAATCCCGGGATTGAAAATATAGCACAGGATTGCAAACCCGAAAAATTATGTTACCTATGACCTATTTAAAGCACTTTTTGTAATAATCTCAGAGGAACTTTGAATTAAAGAATTCCCAGGAATGAACTGCAAAAATATTTCTTTTCATAAAATAACTACGAGTTTTATTTTACGATTACAAAAAGGACCAATTCATCAAAATCAGTGATGACGGAAATTTTAGACTGGAGTAAAAATCTTTAACTGAACGGTAAACAGTTTTATTTGCATTTCATGCTCACTTTCACATACAATGAAATGAATTCGGTTCAAATAAAGAAAACATTTTTATGCTTAAAAGGAAATTCAATTATATGCTTCTAGAGTTTCCAAAAAAGCAGGGCAATTCCCATGTAATCTATGTGTTCACCAATCTCATATAATATTAATTTAAAACCAATATCACCGATAAGCCTACAATACAAGGAACATTATTTCAAATATTAAAGAATTTTAGCATTAAAAAGAATCATTGAATGGAAACATATAGTCTAATTTTTCTAGTTACCTTTGTATTTGAAATTGAAAGACGCTTTTTATTTTTAATATATATAGGGAGTGGATGATTCCATTTCAGATAAATAGAGTTCAAATTCTTGCGATTGCTATAAGGAATACAAAAGCGATTGAGCTCTTACCATTCTTGGATTGTTCCTGAAACTTTCATTTTAACTAACTTTTTCATCTAAGTATCTTATTTCATAAATGATTGCATCTATCAGAAGAAAAGAAAGTGTAACTAATATGATTCATTCGCACTTGGCCTTTATTTTAAAGAAACTATAAATGGCTAGAAAATTTATAGATGGAAATCCTATGCTTTTCACTTGACAGAAATTAATTAAATTTATCGTATAACATCAAACATTACAACCATGTCGGCAACCTATGACACGTGTGCCACATGTGGCTTGCCGAACAATTCACCTCAGTGTCTTTCTACACTACTCCCCAAATTTGTCAATTTTTGAGTGGTTAGATGTTGATAAACTTGTAATGGACCTAATTTGATAAACGTCTTCAAAATTATAAACATTTATGGAATTACAAAAAGAGTGAAAGGTAATTCTAAAGATAAATTTACAGCTATTTTGTAAATTATTGAAAGCCATTTCTGGAGAGATTTAATTGTCCATACAGAGAAAAAATTACATGGGTTCTGCATTCCGCTTTAAGTTCTGTATATCTAAGTGAAAACTATTTTCTGATATGAAAAATATTATAGTCCACAAATGAATTGTTCAACTATTGAATGCTCAAAATCATGTCAAATTGTAAATCACAAATTATAACACCTGATTTTTTGATGTGGAAGTAGAGCGGTGCAAGCAGTAGATTCGCATTAAAAGTTTTATTTAATTATAATAAAGGGGAATACACTAATTTTTATATGTTTTCTATTTCTAATTTTAATAAATAGGTTTAAAAATTCATAATATATGTACAATTTTATCTATTTTTTTTATTTTTGTTGAAGAAATAGGTATATTTCATGATGCTTATTTTTATGTTATGAAATATCTTTAAATGATGCAAAATCAATAAGTAAAAAATTAATATATATTGACATCTATTCTCAAACTCTGCGTGTATTACCACTGGAATCGAATAGTTTCAAATATATCTTACTGTGCGGCAAGCTGAATCATAATGGTGGATTGATTTGACATGCCACAGCTAAAAGGTTG
This sequence comes from Trichonephila inaurata madagascariensis, assembly GCA_019973955.1. Lineage (NCBI taxonomy): Eukaryota > Metazoa > Arthropoda > Arachnida > Araneae > Nephilidae > Trichonephila > Trichonephila inaurata. The sequence continues at coordinate 184,678 of BMAV01005395.1, forward strand.
CTGACCCCGCTATTGAATAAAGAATTTAACATGCATATATTTTGCATTTCAATACTCGTTTGAGGAGTTCATTAAAATAAAATATATTTCGAATTCATTATTGTTTGAGCAAAAGGAAATAAATCTAAAATTCGGATGGCTTCGAATAAGATTCTTATAAGGAAGTTCTATTTTGTATACGTTATTTTGTTACCATTTATTTTATTTTTAACCTCCAAACAATTCTTAATTTGCGCGTTTTTCCTCATGATGTACTCAGAAATCACGTTGGAGGGTCACGAATAAATTTAACTCAATAAAAACAATGGACTGTATTCCTTTAAAAACTTTAATGAATTTAAAAACCTTACTGAAATTGAGACTTAACGTTTGCTCGGCTCGCAGCCCGAATTACAACTGGAGTTTGACTCCAAAACATTTCTCATAGCCCAAATGACGGGGGCCTTGGCGCTCGCCAAATTGACAACCAATTACAAATGGTAAAGGCGGCGTTAACACACGTAACTGTTTAGTTTTGCTTTGAAATTCATCTTGAAGTGGTATTACTTTTATTTTGACAAAATCAATGTGACGTCTATTTTCATGTATAAGTTTACAATTTTTTGAAAGTTTTTTAACACCTCGAGTAGGGTGTCGTCTTATATACGGACCTGCTAATCTCAGAGAAACGTAGTTTGGAAAATTTTTTATTAGTTTTGCACAGGCATCTTTTAACATCAGCATACATCTTTTAACTCTTTGACTATTTTGAATGCAATTTTTATTCAAATAGGAAAGAGAAAAGACACATAAATCCTTCGAAGTTGATGTCAAAATTCATGTTGCCGTATAATTTGTAAAATTCACTTTAGCTCATTGCGTGTAATAATCAAGCGGTGAGTGTTTCCTCCGAATACTTGTTACTTTTTTTTTAATTTTACCATCTCCCCTAGTTCAAAATATTTCTTTTTTCTCCACCCTTGATTTATTTTCTCAATTGCAAAGAAAAATGATGAGCAGCCGTATTGTTAGAATTCTCTACAAATTTGATCACTTGCTGTGTTTGAAGTAATGAATTCCTAGTGTATACAAATTCCTCTTTCAGTTAATTGTCTGAAAAAAAAGATCAGAAAAAAAACACAATAACCTAACCTATATGCCTTCTTCAAATGTAATTAAATTATTTTTCTTGTGGACAAGATAACAAACGAATGGTAAAATTATATGCAGCTTCACATAGAGTTATCAGAAGAAAAATTATATCAACATCGTCGTCTAGTATTTTGCTTTACTGCAGTTTGATTGTAAATAATTCAATCGTTTTGTAGCTAGGCAATATTTTTTCGCCTCCTAGCTCAAGCTTAAAAATTACAAGTTTTTTTTAAATTCAGTTTATGTACGAGTTTCAAAATTTGGATAATATTTGGAAAGAGAAACGCATTCTCGGATTATACAGGGATAGACTTATATTCGGATACGCGCGCGATGTATTTTCCATTTCAATAGTAAAGATTTGCAATACATCATGTTTGTGTAAAAGGGTAGTATGAAACTAATTTTGCAGTCAAAATTCAGAAGCTCACTTTTTTTTTTACACATTTTAGTTTAACTTTTAGCGCTTCAGAGTATAGCGCTGGCTGTTCAGTGTACCGTAAATAAGCGCTAGAGAGATGTGGTAGTGAAATTCAATCCCACCCCAAACCATGATACTGGATGCAAGGCCATTGTGGCGATGCATAACTGAACAGTTCAGCAGCCTCTCACCAAAAAGTGTCTCCAAACTCAAATCCCACCATCGTGATGTTGCAGGCAGAAGTGGGATTCGTCAAGAAACACAATGTTGTTCCATTCCTTTGCCCATGTTCACCGTTCATTGCTCTATTGGTGGCACAAACGACTGTGGTTTCCAGTCATGGTAAACGAAGCATTGGATAAGTCACGGACAATTCAATCTGCTTCAAACGGCGTCGAATGGTACGAATGGACACCGAATCATGCATAACAGACTGAATATGTTGCGTTATGGTTCATGATGTGGCTGAGTGATCCATCACTTCTATGTGCACAATCTGCCTGTCATCACGGGCAGTGGTAAAACGAGGTGGGTGCGATCGGTCCCGTTGGTTTTTCGTTTCCTTCTGCCTCTTTGGATGACGGATCCACATTAAAATTTCTCGGCTGCGTCCAACTCGTTGACCGATTTCTGCAATCCCTATACACTACTATTCTTCCCCGGTCGAATTCAGAAACTAATTAAAGACTTTCGAGGAATTCCACGAGGCATTGGTAAACAACTTACGCAAGAAAAAACAACTGCCTTACTTCAAATCACCAACCTTTTCTCTCGGTATATAGCTCTTGCAAGTAATGCTACGGTCACCAGTGATGTACGTCTGCACAATAATGCTAATGATTTGCTTGTTTCATCGCCACCAATCTATGATGTAAATTGAACATTTCCTGCATGATTCCTTCAGGGTGTTGCACTTTTTGTCGCCAGCAGCGTAGAAATCACAAAATTATAATAAAAAAAAAAAATAACACGATAATAGATTCCATTGGAAGTGGATCATTCATTGTCTTTAAGTACAGTGAAATATGTACAGATTAGAGACTTGTTTTATTTTTCAAACGAAAAACTTCAGCCAATTCAAAAAACTGTGTTGAAAGTATATTACTTTAAGGAATCTGTTAACGCATTATAAGAACAAATAATAATAATGTATAGTAAAAGAAGAAAAGTAAGGACAACATAAAATTCTAGAGATTTGCTTATGGCTTACAATTAATAAAAACATCAAGTTTAGTTTAAATGGTGAACTCCATTCTTAAATCTGTCTAAAATTAGAACAAAAAAAGTTCCCTTACTTACATTAAAATATTCTCTCTAGTAAAAGAAAAATATATATTAGCAATACCAAATGTAGTTTTCAACAAAGAAACTGTCTTCCACTTACATATTTTCATAATAGAAAGTATTTTGGTCCATTTCCATTCGTCTATAACAAAACAATAAACATTTAAACAAAAGCTGCTATTCGTGGATCTTATTTACCTCAATTTGCTTCATACATAAATAACCCCAGTCCTATATTGTATTGTTACAAAAACATTTTTCCCTTTTGTTTCACTTATTAGAATCTGATAAAAATCTGTTGAATATTTACGATATAATGTGGAAGCTTTTTATTTTCGTTACTAGACTGTTCAAGTAACTCGATTTTTTTGAAGTGGAAGTTCGAAGAAGCATCAATACACCTAAATGAATGGATTGATGTAGATAAAAGAGTACTAAATCTATCTTCGAACACAAAGGAAAATAAGATCGTTGTTTATCTACAAACAAAACCCTATCAGAGCACATGATTTGTTGAACTTTTCTCGTTCAGCGTTGTGAACTTAGCTTATTTTGTTTGCCTATGAAGGAGAAGACAGTCAACAATCATGAGGAAAATGAACTAAGCTTAAGCAACTGTAGTTTTTGTTATGTCTTTGTCCTTTTTTTTTTCTTTTGGATCAATAGCGTTGACACGATAGATTATTCGTAATTAAGTGTAATGTTTTGTGTTCCCACACCAATCGATATGGTGTCGTCGATAAATCGAGGAAATTATCCTCAATCACATTACGTTTTTCGTTGAATTAATTATCTTTATCGTTATTTATAAGATTTTTCTTTCAAAATATAAAAGGAATTTTTTTTAAATATTCGTTTTAATATAATATATATAAATATATATATATATATATATATATATATATAAATCGATGGACTAATTCAGCGACAGCTTTAGAAATCATAATAGGTCTCCAGTTTAGTCCAAAGACTTTTTTGTATCTGTATTTGTTGTGTTTGGTGAATTCCAATTTCTTCCTGCTTTAGCACTGTAGGTTCTAGTACTTCTTCACTTTTATTTTATATTACTGTACATATATATATACATACAGGGTGGTCCCGAATTCATGGTACAAACTTTAAGGGTAGGTATAGGTCATTGAAACAATCATTTATTCTTCAGAAATGTACGGGTGCAAGTGACACAGTGAGGCATAAACACAAAAAATAAGAGACGAAGGGAAAGTCAAAATGTTTTATGAAAGCATCGTTGACAAGTGTAATGTTTACAACAACTGTTCCAAATTGCGTCCACCAGTCGCAATACATATTTGACAGCGTCGATGGAGCGATAGTCGTACACGTTCAACGAAGTCAGGTACTTAACACACAAGTGCAGTAGCTTCGGATATTCAACCACCGAGATCCTTTTCTAAATCAAGTGGGAATAGCATTAACAATACTCTCCCGTTGTCCCCAGAAAAAGTAATCGAGGCTCCATAAATCGGGAGATCGGGGTGGCCAAGGGACTGGTCCATCACATCCAATCTATCATGCTCCAAACGTGTCATTCAGCAAAGTGCGCACATCACTGAAAAATTCTGTGATCCGGCATTCGTCGATCAGGAAACTGCGCGTAATACATACGTAGCGCTGCTGTGCTGTTACCATTTGCACGGCCGTACATATAATGCATGTCTTTTTTTCGGCATATGTAAAGTGTCCCATCATAAACGTGCGCACGATTACGAATGGTGCTTCCCCTAATGAGATGCATCATGCTAAATGGTGTCTAGATATCTATTCCACCCTACCAGCAACGCAACTAACCGATAGCTTCATTTCTCTTTTCTTTTATTTCCCTTGTTTGCACCTCACCGCATCACTTGCGCCCATACATTCATATGCGGTAAATGATTGTTATGGTGTCCTGTATCTACCCTTAAAGCTTGCACCATGAATTTGAGACCACCCTGTATGTATATATATATCAGAAAATTTGAAATGTAATTTTCATAAAACATTCTCTTATAAATCATTAATCGATTGCAATTATTTGTATGAAATATGCTTTATAAAGTTTTAATTTGATAAAATGCTTAAATATATCTGTAGCATTTAGCTGATGCATCAAATAAATTGCTTTTAAGCAGGATTTATGTGTTATTAATAAAATGAAAAAAAGTAAAATTTGTGCACAAATTAAGAATCATTCATACTAAGATAAAAATCACATCGGTTCAATTCACGTATAAATATCCGTGATGGAAATCCATAAATTAAATTGAATAGAATTAAATTACATAGATTTAAAAGAAAGAAATTAAACCACTCTAACTAACCTCCTGTTCAATCAATGCATATAAGTTACTACCAATGTTGGCGTGATTTGAGACTGTTATAAAAGACTGTTATATAATGTTCGTGGTATTTTAAAATTGTACTACTTTTCTTACGTTTCTCAATTATTGTATCCGCTGAAAAATTTCTTGCATGATAAAAAGTCAAAGAAAAGGCAAATTTGTTTCATGCATTTTTTTTTTCTTTAGGTACCAACATTTTTGAATGAATATTAATTGCTAAAATTACGATAATTATCTTATAAAACTATCAATAAAAATAATGGAAATTGAGTAGATTGTAGCCATCTTTTGGAAAAATTGAATCTCCACTCCATTAAAAAATCATTAAGTATAACAAATGGTTTGCTGCATCTAAATCCTCACAAAATGTGACACAAGACTTTAGAAAATGCAATAAAATATCGAAAAATACATTGATTATGATTTAAAACGGTAAAATTCAATACTTCAGTACCTCTATAAAGTCATTCAAACAAGTAAATAAAATGTTTGATAGTACATTGTGTCTATTTACTACACGTTAAACTAAGTACCAGTAAAGGAAATATACGTTACACGTCTCAACTTAGTCTTATGTTTTTAGCTCCAGGTAAAAACAAAGAAATTATAAATTTTTCAGCAAATAATACTTATTAAATTGTAGAATAAAATTGAAATATTTTCTTAAATATATATTAAATTAGTTGAATGAACTGCATTTTTCTAATTAACAGTTTGTCTGAGACACTGTACAACGAAGTTATTAAATATATGTAACTTAATACTGTATGTATGCGTTTAAGTAATAAAAATAAAGATATACACATATTTTTTTTAAAAAATTTTAATACAGTTCAAATATTTTTTTAATTTGAAATATTTGATTTTACATTCACAAAAGTGTTACTCTGTCTTTAATTGAAAATGCTTATATTTATCAACTCCAAAGATTTATAGCCTAAAGATATCTTTTAATGAGCATATTTCGAGGGTTTTTATTGTGTGTCGTTCTCTATTATCTTTATTTTCACATAAATATACCTATATAACATGAATCGTCTGTCAGACTGTAAATGAAATAATAACAAATTCATACGCTTCAGTATACATTCTTCAGTATAATAAAGATTTAACATAGTCATTTGTAGTTATATAGCTATATTCAATTATTTGACATAATTTCAAATACTTAGAGACAAAAAATAAAATATCCTGTAATGCCGTAAGTTAATTGATAACTTGTTAAATTAAACAAGTGATAAATCACAGTTTTGGAAAACACCTCTTTAAATCCACATACAGTATATTTTTTTCCAAGATATTCTTTTATCTTTTAAAAACTGTCCGACAAAAAAGCTTTGTTGATATCTTAAATAAATATTTTACGCAAAGAGTCTGTTAAAGAAATATACCATAAAACGAAAATAATAATAACCAAAAACGAAAAATTATTTGAGATTCTTATCTAATGATTTTACTGCCATTTCTTGACCCATTGCAAAAAAATGTCATTTTTCATCTTCCCGTTTTTGTTAATAATTAAGTCTTTAATTATAATTAGAATAATTTGATTTAAAAAATTCAAAAAACATTTTCCAAAAAAAAGAAATTGGCTGTTTTTTAACACTAGAACGTACGGGATTTCGATTACCCTTAAAAGTCCTCCTGTGTCATTTTGACACCACGACATAAAATACATAAAATAATTGTTTGAACTAAATAATTGCAGAACTAATGTTCAATAGGGTTTAGAGAGTTTTAAGACATTTTAAAGATATTTCATGTAATTAACATATTTCTTGGCTATTTCTATCATAATAAATTGACGTTGACATTATGTTTCGTGAAGCGTGTTGGACCACTACTTTGTCGCAAAACATTTCGAGTCGCAAATCTGCCAGGAGTATTACTATTATGCGGTATCCACTCTGCTCCATCCCTAGCGATGTATATATCAGAATTTACTGGAATATAATCAATTATTTCTGTTCTTTCTTCCGATTCTTCGCAGTTACTATCACTTAATCTTATGTCTTCATCAGAATCTAAGTTAGAGTCGATTATATATATATAATTCTCAGATATCTTTCGCAATAAATTAGCAATTTCATCAGGGCTTAGTCCTTTTCGAACCATCGTTTCAGGGTGTCTGCTCTGCACAAGGTTCGAAAATCGAATGATTCATTTTTTTTTATGAGCAGATAACCAAATGCTATGTAGCGAAGCACTTTGACACAACAATTTTAGAAAAATAAGATCCCCTTCCCCTGTTAACCCAATAACACTGCATTAAAGGTCAAATAAATGTGTGATAGAACTTTTGAAAATTGATTTTACTAATAGTAATGATGAACGACAGCTATTTATGATGAAAAATTGCCTTGGTGTCGAAATGACACCAGTGGACGTTCTAGGTACTTTTAGTTATAAAATTTCTCGTAATTAACCTAGAACCCCAGAACCTTTACTGTGTAATTACCAAAGAAAATATTTAAAAGAATTCCCTGCAAAAATGCGGAAAGAACAAACTGAACAGGCTCCTGAGTCACATTGGCAGTACCATCGGTGTCATTGACACTGATGTACGACCGATCATGAAGGTCGGTGTTCTAGTGTTAAAAAAGTGACAATTTAAAGCTTTTCTTATAACAATTTTTTAGACAACATCACTTATATTTCTTCCAATAATTTATTTACTTTAATGTAATAGTGATAAATTAATTAATATATAAGGATTTTTTATGGAAGTATTTGGCTGAAAGATTAAATAAAAGGAATGCTTGTAAATAAAGCAAAGAGTTATACCTATAGGTATTAATGTCAACTAAGGTTACATTTAGTAAAAAAATAATAATAATTACCTTATGTCAAAGAGTTTTAATCTGTCAAATAAAATTTAATTTTGCATCTGCGTAAACAATTGAAGGAATACATCATCAAATACATAAAAAAAATTCTAGAATAATCAACACTGCACATTTCTTTAGAATAAACTACAAGTGCTTGGAACTAAAGAAAAGAACTAAGCACGGAAGTCGAAATTTATTTTTAAAATAGTTCTCTTATTACAAGAACAATGAGTTGTATTTTTAAGGAACACAATCAGCAGCATTTACAGAAGGGCACAAAAGAAAATCGCCAAGTATGTCGCCAAAATAAAAAAATAATAATTAAAATATAATGCAGACAACACACATACAAAAGAGAGAATTGACATCTGCACTTAGACAGAATTATCATGGTAGTTATTTTTATTTTTATTTGCACATCATTGTTTTCTTTTCTCGTATGATGACATCTAAACACGAATATACAATTACGAAAGAAATGAAGCAAATGAAGTTTGTGTAAAAGAAAAATGTGAAGTGATGGCGTTAACATAATTAGAAAGGACACGAAATGTGTTCGGAAAAGACGACATATAAATTGATTTAATGGAATTTTAAGGCAGGAATCTTTGTTTTATGCACGTTTCAGTGATTAGTCTAAGTGGCAAAACTTAAAAAGTCAAATAGCTTAAACGTAAATACGTATAATGGAATGTTTTACGGATTTGTTGAGATTAAAATTTCTTTGAAAACAGGTCTTTTCAACATTTCTATTTTTCAAGACATTTAAAGAAAAAATAGATTTAGAACAAGTATTGCTTCTTGCATTATTTAAGAAATAAAAGATAATTACAATTTTTTCTAAAATTCTCTGTCTCGAAGTTCATCGTTTAAGTATATAAAAAGAGACTGCTTATCAAAAACCAAAACATTTTTCAATTAAATTCTAAGCTATATGTATATTCATGTAAATTTAAGCTAAAACAGTAATAGGGCAATTCGTAAAAAAATTAATAATTAGGTAAATTAATAGGTATATTAAAAAAAAATAAATAAAAAACGTAAGAGTGTGATATTTTTTAAGCACAGACTACTCAAATCCAACTTCAACCCTATCTGATAACCAAAAAGCCACAAAACTTGTCATGGAGACAAATGATAACGTATAGTAAGTAAGATTTCGTGAAACAAAAATTAATGATATGATATATTGTTAATTGATAGAATTTAATAATGTATTATACCGTAAAATCTGGCGTATAACGCGCAGTTTTAACACAAAAAATAAAATTAAAATTTACGGGTGCACGTGAAACGCCTAGTATAAAAATGATAGCTCAAAATAAAAAAGGCATGAGCATAAAAAAATCTTACACCTACAAAAACCGGAATACTGTTTATTTAAAAGAAATTTCATACCTTATGAACTTAAGGGGCTTTTCTTCGAGATATATACTATTTTTTAAAAACCCTATGGTAATGCCTAGAATAAATGGCTTTAAAACATAATAGCTTTGCTAACGTACATTGCAGGTTCCTTCGTAAAAAAAGAGGTGCATATTATACGGCAAACATACCTTAAAATTCAAAAATGCAGCTTGAAAGTATGGGTACGCGTTATACACTGGATTTTACCGTAAGTTAAATCTTAATAGAAATTAAAAACTGTTCTTATATATATCTAATTACTGTTAGTAATATCACAATTGCCACACAAACAGGGAAAATTATTTTGATAAATATAATACATTTAAATAATTTACAGACATTAAGGGTATAAGGGATTTATGTTAATAAATAGAATGTAAATAGTTTTAAAAATTTTAGAAGACCCGTCTTACTATCATATTCTGATTTTCTTCGATTATATAGAGCTCATGATTAATAAATTCCATTCGAAAATTTTTCTGACTTCAGTGGACTCAATTCATGAAGTCACATGATAAAAAACAAACACGTGTTTTCCATTGAATTCAAAACAAACATTAAACAAATTTTACTTGTTCTATTTGTAAAACTCATATAAAATTTCAAATTTCATATTTGGGTAAAAGATGTTTAAATGTTAGGGAAAAAAATTCTTCAAAAAGATTTTTTGAAATTAAAAAAAAAATCATATTTTATATGTTTATACTTTTAAATAAAATGCATTTTGTATACATATGTACTTTTTAAGAGAAAGTTTATGCAAAGAGCAAAACTTGGCAACACTGGAGCGCTTGAACTGATTAGCTGGAAACACAAGATAGTTTTTATCATGTGAATATGACTCCACATGAGTTTTTGAATTTATTGGCTAGAATCACATGGCTTTCACTATCATGTGACTATGACGTCACAAGAATTGACCCCTTTCTTAATATATATTTTTTTTACATGTTTTGTTTGTAAATTTCAATGTCAAATAGAATTTTCATTTTATATATTTAATGTATAACATCACTTAAGATATCCGACTACGTTCGAAACTATGATTTTGCGAAAGCGTGTAAATGGATAATATTTATGATATGATATTTAGTGTCATTTAGATTAGAAAATATATATAAAATTGTTTTAAGAATAGTATTACAATAAAAAAGTTATTTAAGTACAATATTTTGACAAAAAATGAACATAGTATCACCCATTTTCAAAATATTTTCCTTTTGTGAGAAATGCTTCTATTATAATAATATTTTGCCTGTATATAGCTCAGATCTCTGTACAGAAACTCAACTATAATTTGTGAAATATATAACTTAGAAGTGGGTTTATCCATGTTTCACGACAATAGAGGGGAGAAATTTTAAGAACAAAACGCCGATAATTATTTCAATGGGTTGTAACTCTAAAAATAATGTGAATTTTTCAAAAATCATAGTTCATACTTTCTGTAGAAGTCTACTTTATGTGAGCACACACACACTAAATATTATGTTAGAAGCATTTTTTTTTATAAAAGGAGACTATTTTGATTAAAGGTTACTCTAAGTTAATGTTTTGCCGAAATATTGTATTTAAATCATTTGTTTTGTCAAAATGTTCTTAAAATAATTTTATATATGTATTCTAATCTAAGTGACACTAAATATCACGAAAATTATCCATTTATGCGCCTTTTTAAAATGACGGTTCCGAACGTAGTCGGATACCTTAAAAAAGAATGTTTCATATTTCAACATAAAAAAAATGTCAAGAATATTTACAGAATATTTTTTAAAACATTTAAATACCAATGGAGAATAAATGAATTTAAACTTTTATAAGCAACGGATTCTATCTGTCTCAAAAAAAGTTCTGAATTCATAAGCAGTCTTTTTACATTTACCGAAATTTACTACTGACGTATTTCTGTTCACTATACGTCAAAAAACTGTGAGATTCTTACCATCCAATTATTCAAGTGTATAAGAAGAAAGTATTATTTTAGAATAATTTATTCATAAACTAATTTTAATACCGTTTACTACGAATATTAATCTCGAACGTACTTCTTTAGTAAACATCTCATTTTTTTAAAGGGAAAAAATTACATTTTTCGCGTGTAAGTACCACACAATAAAGAAACCACCTCTTAAAATGCATCTTCGAGTCTTCTAGCAGAACTTATGAGCAAGTGACAGCTTAATTGGTTGTTAAAATTTTTCAAACGGGCACTTATAAAAAAATGGCACTTTTTCTTTTAAAAGATGGACATTAAGTTTAATTGTCCCCGCTTGAATGAAGGATGATAAATGAAGTGTTTTAAACAGGAAAATACTCATCTTAGAAGGGTAATGGGAAGTTTTTAAGTGAAAGATTGTGTTTAAATGGATATGGGAAAGCTTGAAATACATTAATAGTATCACAAATATAAATATGGTAATGGATTTTAGATTGTTTTGAAACCTCGTCTTAATATATTGTGTAAAAGAAACTATCTGTAGATTTCTGTTTATTTTAAGCTCCTTAACTCTGATATGTATTTTTACAAAAATAAATCTAACTAGAAAACTATATATATATATATATATATATATATATATACAGTGAAATACATATAACGTGAAAACGGTGAAGACTAAATATCTGTTAACACAAAAAGAATACAATGATCCCGACAGTCTACTATACATTTCATGCATTATTTTTCTCTTAACACAAAATGAAAATTGCTTAACGCGAAAATATTTCAATTCTGGGAATGAACAAAATACGGAAAATACCAGCCATGCAGGCGAGGCTTAAGTAGACTTGAAGATGGTTTCACAGGCTTTGTAGAAAGGAAAATATCTTTGCTTTGAAATAGCTTTAGATTAGCCTGTGACACGATCCAATTTTGATTATCTAAGCCTTCTTTCACCCGCCATCCCTGCAAACGCAACATAAAAACGCAAAACTACATCTCCCACCAGGCTTGGAATTTGGAGAAGAGTACTTTGCAGTGTGATTAAAAATCAGTTACTTCATGTTTTATTTTCTATTTTAGAAGAATTTTTTACGAACACAATGACAAAGATATCAGGGGTGATGCAAACTGCTATTTTACTTAAAATGAAGATGGGGCTTCTTAGAGTGGTTGAGCAAAAACTGAAAACAAAAACAGAAATCTGTAAAAATTTTGGTATTGTTAACCCTGCATCATCAGCAATTTTTTTTTTAAAAAAAAAGAGAGCAAATTACGGAAATATTTGAACAAATCTTTATAAATAAAAAAGGTGCTTAAATAAACTTTATTTTATTAATTTTTTTTGTAATACCTTTTAACACGAAAAAAATACTTCAGTCCACTCAGTTTTATGTTAACCAATTTCCACTGTACCTGCTATTTGTTGCATTAAAAAAATGTTGTTACACAGGGTCATATATGGCACAATACACACATACAAAACAGCTTAAGTATCACACAAGGACAATGATAAATCAGAATAATTAAAAAAAACATTTCCATTTCGAACCAGCACAAATTAACATGAGAACAAAAGCAAAAAATTTAAAATTTAAACAACAAGAAAAGGGACACAAGTGTGTACAAGAGAGTTCTTGAAAGTACTGACATTTCAGTGTAGTTTGCTTACATCAATTTGTCTTTTGAGATTCTTTATCTAGTTCTGGGAATATAAGAAAATGATCTGCATTCATGATGCGCGATTTTACAATTTCAACATGTATTAGAAGGAAGGATATCTATTTTATTAAGACAATGTGCCATATCGTAGTATGTGCATTCTGAAGTTTTCCACGATCTCTCTACGGGGCTTTTGACAAATCGTTTTTAAACGCTTGAACGTTAGCCCAGAATATGCCTGTTGATTTTGCTCCCTGGTCAGATTTAAGAGTGCCCTCTAATTCCTCAAAAATATGAATTTTTTAAGTGATTCTAAAGACAGTGGTTTGCTGTCTTGTGGCACAACTTTAGAGAAAGGTTAAAAAGTTAACATTTTGTATAACAAATAAATAAATAAATAAATAAAAAAGAAGTCATTATACTTAATACTTTAACGTTCTAGATAGATAATAACGGATGAGATTTGCATTTTCTAATTATTTTTTTAAATTATAGTATAACAGTCATTTTCTTCAAAATGCATATCTCTATTTTAAAGTTAAATATGATTAAATAACTTTAAATAAATCAAAATAGTTTACCTGCATTGATTTTATAAATCCTTTACAAAATGATGCATTCAAAAGTAAGAAATTTGATAATATTTCACTACAAAATCAGGAAGAAAAAAGGAGTATAAATGAAGAGATGAAAAATCGGTAACTTCAAAGGAATCAATCAAAATGTGAACTCCTTAAAAATGCTTTTTCATAATTTACGATACTTATCTTTACTTCTTTGTGAAACTAAAATACACAATATAAATCCATTTTTCTCTGTTGGAGTTAAAGAAATTTTAATATTTTTCAAAAAGAAAGGAAACTTAATTAAGTTTCTAGAGAATTCTTTTTTTAAGGTACTTCCTTAAAATTTTGTGATGATTTGTTGCAGAATAAAAGTTGCTTGCTTTCTCATATATTATTGAAGGAGAAGGCATTGTTAGACTTTATATATTATGGATTTTATATTTTATTTGGATATTTTTTGGATTATATATAAATTTATTTATATGTATAGTGTGTGTGTGTGGTTTTTAAATATCGAGTTGCAAAGGGGGAAGATTGGTGCCTTCAAACTAGTTAAATACCACTGATTTGATTTTAAATCCTAAATTGCTTCTTGACATGCTAGGTTCCTTTTTGAATTTATTTTATTGAATTGTCTTTTATTTCTTCTTTACATATTTCCATTATGTTAATTGTGTTTAGTATTCTTTGTTTTTACTATTTATTCATCTATATTTCTACATCTATATTTCTACATCTTTCATGTTATACATCTACACATGCACCACAGCGCCGTAATGCCATGAAAACTGATGAAAAAGTTACATTAGGCTTTGACCGACATCTGCTGTTGAACCACTGAGTTCAGTTATATATATATATCTATCTATATCTATATCTATATCTATATATATATATAGAGAGAGAGAGAGAAAGAGACAGATACAGCTAGATATATAAATGTATATCGCATGGTTGGCTAAAAAATATGTTAGGTATTTCTTAGTGACTTGCAGTTTTAAGTTAAATTTTGCTTAGAACTGTTTAGTGTGCTTTTTAAGGACTCAGTTAGCGTAGTATATATTTCACCAGTATGAAACTGCCTTGAAGAAGGAATATGGTTATGTTATCTGAGTGTATATGTTTCTTTTAAGAAGCAGGGAGTGGAAATAAGCCAATCTCAGTTCCAATGAAATCTGTCAGTATAGAAGGTTTAAGGAGTAGAGTGTATGTGTGTGAAAAAAAATTTTTTTTCAGTGACTTCAATAAACGCCTTTTTGGTAAAACGCTTATAATCATTATATTTAAGCCTTTTTTTAATATTTACAAGCAAAATGTTATAAACTAAAAAAAATTTATGAAGTAGTTCTTTTAAAAAAAGTATAATTTGAAAAAAAAAGACCTTTAATTCTTTTAAATTTACAGTTAATTTTCCTACTTTGAAAAGCTCAACTTCTAGGAAAAAATATACTTTGTCTAATACACTTTATCTGTAATTTTCCATTAGTTGAGTACAACACATATGCATTTTTATTAGTTCCAGAAAATATGTTGTCCAAAACTGTTTACAGTTTATTTGATAAAAATAAGATGAAGCTATTCTTACCAGAATTATTTTTTTGGATTTGCAGAACTGCATTGCTGGCGGCAAAAGAGAGCCAATTAGTCAATTCATAAATTGAAAAAAAATAGATTCTTCTTGCACCAACAGATAAAATATGAATTTTTGTGTAAAAAAAGGATTTTTACAGATATGTATGGATAAAAATCTTCACAGTTATATAAAAAAAAATAAACATATTAATGCTTTATGATTTTGCTTCTAGCCATAAAAATATAAAAATATATTTAGAGACCCACTTTATCATAATTAAAGGTAAAAATGTTGAAGAATATTTATAGGAAGTAAAAAGTGAGAAATGCTGGATAAGGGGGGGGGGGGGTATATGTAAATAAGATGACATTATATATATATGTTACAGGTTAATTTATATATTATACACTACTGACCATTAAAATTGCTACACCAAGAAAGCGACGTGCTACAGACGTGAAATTTAAAAGACAGGAAGGAGATGCTGCGATATGCAAATGATTAGCTTTTTAGCGCATTTAGACAAAGCAGGCACCGGGAGCGACATCTACAATGTGCCTTAAATGAGGAAATTGTTCAGAAGTGGGTTTATCCATGTTTTACGACAACAGAGGTGAGAAATTTTAAGAAAAAAAACGCCGATAGTTAATTTAACTGGCTGTAACTCTGAAAATAATGTGTATTTTTAAAAAATCATAGTTGAGTCTTTGTACAAAGGTTTGAGCTATATACAGGCGAAATATTATTATAATAGACGCATTTTTCACAAAAGGAGAACATTTTGAAAAAAGTTTATTCTAAGTTAATTTTTTGCCGAAATACTGCATTTAAATAAATTCTTTCGTCACAATGTCCTTAAAACGATTTTATACATGTATTCTAATCTAAGTGACACTGAATATCATGAAAATTATCCATTTATGCGCTTTTTTTAAAATCAGGGTTCCGAACGTTGTCGCATACCTTAACCTGAAAATCAATCAAAATTGCTCTAGATCAATGAATTTATTTACAACAAATTCAGAAACGAATCAGATATTGGTTTCTGTATTTTAGTGTTCTATATGTATTGCATTACGTAATTAATAAAAATTGTGTTTTAAAACTTTCTTTCTTCAATACGTCAAAAAATGAATTTAGGTAGTTAATAACTATTTTGTACAAGTCCGCATCAAATTATCTTCTGTATAAATTCTGTATCTATATGTTTTATTTAACTTTTAAAGGAAATAGTTTCGGTCTCAGAGAAGGGAAACAAAAATTCAATAAAACTCTTGAGCTAATTTATTGTAAAAGATTTATTTACGTAATGGGAATAATTTCTGCTGCATATCTTTTTATTCACTGTTATTTATACAAGAGAAAAGATAATAAAACATTTTCATTTCAAGTTACTGAACAGAGGTATCCAAAGCTGTAGCATAACATTAATAATTAAATTATCTATAAAATACCCAATACTCTATCGTTTCTAAAACTCGGCCTGATGTGTATCGAAGGATGACCGATTTTTTTAAACTACCGGGTATCGAGAATGGGATTGAAAAAGAATAAGTACCAGTGTTCTCTCTGAGAATATTGTACTACACTTTCATGTTTGTTTGCTTGAGAATACACATAAAAAACTGCTAAGACACCCTTAAACAAAGCTAAAAATATGTACATGAAAATTAATGAATGCAAGTGTGGCGTGACCACTCATTTATTACTTGTAGTTGACGCTGCCATTCACTCGCCATACTGTACATAGTTTACCATTCAATGCGTACATGCGGTGCTGCCTTTTTTTATACTTTACTATATTGTAAATAGTTACTGCTGTTTTTATTGTAGTGGTTTTTATATATATTGAAAATATTTTATTAAACTAGCTTAGATTATCCAGCTCGGTTGTATAATTTAACTGAGTTTGTGGATTAGCACCTCACTCATAGTATACAGTAATTTAGCTGATGAGACACACCCCAGAAAAATACTTTCTGAAGACATAAAGCTGCCTATAACGAAAATTACGTAACCATCTTGTGAAGAGCTCACGCGTCTTTTCCTTAACATGACCTCTGGATTTTTTGGGGGCCAAGAATAATGGCAACTCTTTTCCAACCAAAACCCAAGAAGTGAAACGTGAAGAATAAGCTTAAATGAGATAGCTTTTAAATAGCAGAAGTTTCAGTAAGCCTTATGGCAATTTGTGGATGTTATGTGATAGATTAATACAAGCGAGAGTTGACAACCAGTAGAAGTTGCTTTGAAGATTAAGCCATTAGGTCAAGGTGCATGCCATTGCACTCGCGCCCAGACGCCTCTTCATAGTATTGAAGCTACGATCAAATTAAGGTAGGATTGACTATTTGATATTAGGACTTGTAATATTATTAGAAGTGAGATTAGGTGGATTAGATATTGGTAGTGGTCCGTTACACGATTCGGTATAACTATTATTGTGTGTTTGTTCATAGTAGATTCTCTCACAAATATAATCATCTAATTTGTTAGAAGTTTAAGTCACATTCTTAATAAAGTCATATTAAGAATTTGAAAATATCTGTTCCTTTTGTAAACTCTACACCTCTAACTCACGCGGATAATCAAAGAAACGATCACCTTAGGGGGGTCGGTTTACAATCTTTGTAAAAATGGATTACTTTTTATTTAAAGAAATGCTTCATGTTCTGTTGTCTTCAGTACTGCACTCTGTGTTATGCTGATTTATCAGGAAAACGAAGAAGGGAGTGTAAATACATTACGGATGCACTTTGTTGTTCAAAATACTAAAGGGTTCTTTAAATTGCCGTTAGCCTCTCACTATGTGATATTTTAGGAGTTTCTACGATGTCGTTGCTGCCTTCATTATTTTAGGACAATTTTCCACTAATTGGGACAGCAATTAAATTTCTTCACCGAACGTAATATCTTATTCGGTATTGTTCTGGAACTTCTTCAGCACATCCATTAATATCCATTTTTTTCGATCTGCAAGGGTATGACCGAGTTATCGAATACCAAGTGTTTGAGACTGTACTGTAATAGTAAACATTATCGGTAACATCAATCATTGATTTGCATGGAGTTTTTATTTTAAGAGTGGAAAATATGATACGCCATTTTAAAAGTATACATTTGATTTTTTTTTCTTATTTATGCAAGCATTTCTCCTTTGCTTTTATATATATATATATATATATATATAATTTCTATTTTATTTTGCTATCTATCTATTTTTTCATAATTTGTATTGTTTAACTCAAGTTTTGATCTCAAAGACCGGCAAATCTTACAGTTAATTTGGAAAACTCAATTTCTGGAGGGAAAAAAAAGATTTTTAGTACACTGTACCTGTGTGTGCGTAATGTTCCATTAGTTAAACACAAAACATACGCATTTTTATTACTTCTAGAAATTATTTTCCACTACATACGTATAGTACGTTTGTTGTTGTTACCAATGCCACCTGATCGGCAAAGGCCAGATCGAGGCCCACGAAATTAATCATGGTAAAGGGCTAAGTGACGCCAGTCGTTAGCCTTAATCACCATGCAGGTGACAGTACGATTTGGATCGGTTCCTCCCCAATTTAGAGGGATGACACTCTGGGGGTGGTCAGAGGCCCCCACCTCTCTTCCCTTTCCACCAACCTCACGAGAGGACTTGCTGCTCGACGATTATTTAGAGTACCCTCATGCTACGAAGGCGCTATACATTTACAAACATCCAAGTCTTCTCCGGGATTCGAACCCAGACCCTACCGCACAGTAGACAGCGTCGCTAACCACTAGACCGGATGAGCGACATAGTACGTTTAAATTATATGTTTAAACTTGAAGTGTAAATCTTTCATGGTGATGAAAGTCCAAAAAACTTATAAGCCAGAAATTTAAAGTAAAAGATCATTACATAATATCCATATTCCTTAACCTTAGACAGTAAAGGATACCTAAATTGCAGCGATGTTAATATTTTAGAAATTTAGCAGGCACAGCACGTTGAATTATTCACTGAGATTCTATTTTTGGTAAAAATGAAACTCACCTAAGAGCTTGTATGCAAATTTCGTTTCCCTAGAGCTAGCTATCTAATGATTAATGACAGACAATGATTTTTCAGAAAATCATTGGGGAAAAAGTAGTCAGAGGAAGTTTAAATTATAAATATCTTCTGTTTGCAGAGCATGCTGAAAAAAAAAAGTTACATTTTCTGTTGTAAAGTTTGTATTTCACTCAAAGCCGTTGCGGAAAGATCTAAATATTTATGTAGTGGATTGTTGGAATAGTGTTTGAGTTGAAGTACGTAAGAAATTTAGTGGGACTTACATTTAAAAGTTGCCAAACATACTTGGATTCAGTTCTTCCTAAGCAAACAAGATGCATATTTTTTCATCCAGAATTTATTATTTTAAAGTAGAAAATGTGTAATCAGTGGTGTGTATGTATTTTAAAATTTTACTTTCGGAAACTTTTTTTAGATTTGTAATTTACATTTTTAAGTACAAACTACATATAAGTTTGCAACTTTTACTTTTTATTAGAATATATTATTATTAGAATTTATTTTTATTAGAAAATAAAATTAAAATAGTGCAGTTAGTTCGTTTTCAATAGCCTCATTTTATTTTTCATTCACAGAATATAACATGCCATTTTAATATATTTTAGATCGTTTTTCGGAGCATATGCGTTAATAACTCAAAACAACATTAATAAAAGGAATATATATTAATTTCGGATAAAAAATAGGAAGGAAGAATATCTCTAATAATTAATAAAAAATAACATTAAAGAGCATATTTAAAACTAAATAATAAATATTTTGTGAGAACATTATAAAAATAAAAGTAGTTTTGCCTATAAGAATACTTTCTTTTTTTTTGCAATATCGTTGGATTAAAAATATCATTATAGAAGTTTAAAAGGATATAATCACAAACATAGTGATCAAAACCATAGCTAAAAAATTAGTTTTTCTTAAATTTTATTCTTTAAAGAAAATAATTTTCAAAAGAATACAAATAGTAATTTAGCAATTACTTTTCATTTTGAATAGAAAATAATTATTGGATTTTTAATGAAACTCTTTCATTTCTTTTTTTTTTACTAAAATTAATTCAAATCTTGAAGGAAATATTCCGTGAACAGGTACTTATATTCCATTACTATTTTTTTTTTTTTTTTTTTTTTTTTTAAATAAAATACTTCTAATAATATCAAAAAAATTCAATAAAATACTTAATTAATATGAGTCAGTTTAAAAAGAATATTGAATATATTTTGTGAATATTCTCTAACATGAATGTCAGTTAATTTTAAAAAAAAATAGCTAATTTCCTTTCTTTAAAAAATGAATAGAAATTAACTTTTAAACGAAAATTTCAAGAAGATTTATTCAAAAAGAAAGTTACTTCTTTTTCTCTATTATTCAATAATAAATATTAAAAAAAATAATAGATGAAAATTAATGATTGATATTTAATTATTCCAAGTTATGAAACATTTGTTCGCATATTCATGTTAAGAGAAAACTCATGTATTAAATCAACATGTTATTAATAGTGTTTCGAAAATATTATAACAAAAATTTGATTTCCACTTCCGAATCGAAGTTTTTGATCATTATATCGAAATTATATGATCAACTATTTCGATATTAAATTATTCTCTTTTCATGTCATATTAAGTTTGCGGTATAATACATATAATTACAAAAAATGTTCTTAATGTTAACAATGTTTAAAAAATTTTTAAAAAATAAATCCACAGAAAAAAGGTTTTTAATAAGAACGTGAATGATTTGAAAACACAAACTATTTAGAGTAAAATTTATGTTAATATATAGTGTTAAGCCACACAAATCCCATAAAAGTTCATGTTAGGAGAAGCATAATTCAAAAATTGAAATATAAAATAGTCACAAAAATAGTTAAGAAATAAGGATAAACATGACAATATAGTACAAAAGTTTTTCTTAATGAAAATTAGTTCAATACATTTGTAATACAACTGAACTGAACTCAGTGACGCAACAGCCCATGAGGTCCAAGGCTTACTGTGCCTATCTCAGTATACGTGAACTTAGGAGCTGGGCTGCATGCGCAGATGTTTTGGCCAAGTGGTCAGTTTGACATGAAACCCCCAGTGTTCAGTTCCCAAGGAAGCTTGGTACTCATTTATAGACCCACTGAAAGGATGAATGGTTGAGTTGAGCTTGACCAGCGAGGAATTTGAACCACGGAGCTGTGGTGTGGAAGCGTAATACACTACTACACATACACTGAGCTTTCTCTTTGTAATACAAGCACAGCAAATACTTTTATTTTTTTAATATTCGATCACAAATCATAGTTATCTAAGAAAATAAAAAAAAAATTTACTCAGTAATTTAATCTACACTCTGATAATAATTGTTTTAAATGAGATAATGCATTTATATAGCGTGTACCAGTCCCTCTACACGGCACTACTTTTGTGGCACCAGGACCCGAACCCACGCCTCGATATGGTAACTCTATTACTGATCAGCTACCATGACCATAATTCTTAAACATAATATATAATGTAGCACTTTACTAAGTAAGATTTAACCCTAAAACTGCCGATTCTAAGTTAGGTGATTCACTTCCTGAAGCCACCGTATTACACAAAGGAACGCGCATGCAATGTATTGGGGGGGGGGGCGCAAAAGAAAAAAAAATAAGCAAATTCCCCCTTTCTGAAAATAATCGTTTGCAAACACTATCAAGCTCATTTCATTGCATTACAAACTCTTCAGAATAATATCACTGATATCAGCGCAATGAAAAAACAAAGAAAAGATCGTATTTCAGAGAGACGTATGTATATGTTCGGGGCCGTTAACGCAATCGATGAGCGAGACGTATATATACGCCAGTGGTGCTTAAGGGGTTCATTCCGGTCTAAGAGAGTTTTTCTTATTTCATAGAAGAAAAATAGCGAAGTAAATTATGAGCAACTTAACCGTAAAATTTATTATTTTATTTCTCAAAATGTTTCTGACTGTTCCGACTTTTAGGCGTAAGCCAAGCTTGCAAAGAATACATTCAGAACTAAAGTGATAATATTACTCAAAAAGATGTAATGTTTACTCTTTGTCAAAGTTTTTAACACATTTGTTGTATTTAATCTATGATGTCAAAACCCCACTCGAAATTAGAACTTGTTTTCAAACCA
Organism: Trichonephila inaurata madagascariensis; assembly: GCA_019973955.1. Taxonomy (NCBI): domain Eukaryota; kingdom Metazoa; phylum Arthropoda; class Arachnida; order Araneae; family Nephilidae; genus Trichonephila; species Trichonephila inaurata. Next base: position 207,012 of record BMAV01005395.1, read on the forward strand.
GCGAAAAACATAATTATCTTTTTGAGTACAAACTTTTCACAAACACAGAATAAATGTTTCAAATTAAAAAGAAGAGTTTCAATTTCGTAAAAGGTATTCCCGTCCAATCTCAAGAAGTTCGTTGTATTTTCTTCAGTTCTAGCCAAAACTTCATCATTAAATCTTGGAAGAGCAGGTGAATGTTTACTTTCTTTTCCGTTGAAAGGATTTTGTTGTAATCAGATGTTATTTTTAAGATGAAGTGCAAAAAGGTTCTCAGTTAAGGTAGTAGTGTTAGTCTTCGTAAATTTCAATTTACCTGACCTTTTCATTTTCCTCTTAATATCCTTACATACAATTGAAGACGTTTTTACTCTTAGGATATTTGTAACTCTGTCTTATGGATAGAGAAAAAAAATAGATGCAATATGATGAAAAAAATAAACAATCCCTCAAACAAAGAATGTTTAATGGAAGATTTAATGCAAACAATTCAATTACCATTACTTAAGTTTAAATCCTTTTAGCGGAACAGGTGGACTATTTTTAATTTGTTGCTATGAAAATAATATCGAACATTCAATTAAGGATATATGAATATATTATTATGTATATCCTTAAATATTTGAAATTTCTAGAATAAAATAAATAAGAGATCAATGAGATAGCTTAGCTTGTGTTTCGAGACTTTATGAAGCTTTAAATATATAGTAGTTTGTAATTAAATTTACTGAGTACACATTAGTTTCTGAATTATAATTATTCAGCGAAATTAATTTCAGTTGGCAAACTAGATGTTTTAAGAAAATTTAATTTTTTTACCAAAAATGTTGATGATACAAAATGTTTTTTTAATTGTTCCATTTGTTCCGATTTTGATCAGTAAATACTATATCATTTTAAACTCACAAATTTGATAAAAGTATTTCTTTTGAAATACTGTTATGGTCCCACTAAAAGGTAAATTTTCTTACATAAAATAATTTTTAACATAACTTAATTGAATTATTTTAGACTACCTTTGGTTATATTTATGATGGATTAAGAAAACCTTTTGAATTTCTATAACACAGCATGCATTTAGAAGGCTTTACACAAAGAACTAAAAAAGGACTTTTCGATTTTTTTTTAGCAAAATAAAAGTTTAGTGACTAGACTGATAGACTAGGTGTCATTTGTCAATTACCATAAAAATGAAAATGAATTAAGTTAATTGATAATTATGTATAGTATAATATTTGATTGAACAACCTCAAGAATATTATTTTTATTTAAATACATTTAGTACAGAAACAGAACTAGAGTATTCATAACATAATTGCTTCTCAAATATAAAATGATTTTATCTGAAAATGATTTTCTCTTGGTATTGTATAAATCTTTTCGTTCTATTTTTCTTAATTAATTTTATTTTCCGTTTTCTCACTTTGGGATCCCTATTTTACCTAGAGTATTTACAACCATCGAATGAGAAGCCGAGCTAGTGCAGTCAAAACACAGAAGTAATTATCGTCATCGAAAGTATTCTTATGATGAAAATGATTATCTGTATCAGTCATAAATATGCTTAATTGGCTGGATTCAATTTTTTTTTTCATATTAGTACTTTTTAACATGTATTACGATGAGAGGACATCTACTAAATACATACCAGAAAAAAATCATAAGGTAAATTCAACAGCTTCTTCAGTGTTGTTTTTTTAAAACACTACTGCCGATAAAGAGAAAGACCGGAAAAAAGCTAGGATGGAATTAATTCGACTGTTCGTCGAGAAAGAGGTAGGGTTATGAAATGATGCAATATGCATAGTGCATTTATTTTCGACATTAAAATGCCGTGTAGGTGAGCGATGCAAGTTAAATCTGTCGAGAGCTCAAGCGTCCTCCCATTGGTGTGGTGTGGTAGTTAGGAGAGGAGAGTACCGGCTCAGGTGCCGATCACGTTGTACGGTTTATAACTCTAATTTCTTAACTGTCGATTAAAAATTACGCGATTCGCTCCTCAATGCCACCGTTATCCGTGTAAGCACACGTATGTAATGTGTTGGGGGGAGGAGAAGAAAAGGAATACACATATGAAAAACCACAGAAATAACTAAATCCTTCTCAAAAACTCTCAATGTATTTTTAATGTATTACAAAACCTTTGGAATAGTTTTATGGATGCAGTGCACACAAAAGATCAGATTTCAGGAAGGCATATATATACAGCCGGGGGAAAATAATGCTTTAGTTGAGTGAGAGACGTTTATATATGCCGGTGGCACTGAAAAGGATAAAGTCATATTGTAGCTTTATCTTTAAAGTATAGTATTATTGAAATAAAATCATTGTTATTGTATGGAAGGAGGGGCACGATATAAATAACGTTTGAATATTGGGTAGTAAATATTTAAAGTTTGAGGAGCTTTAATTTAGGATGGTAACATACCACAGTTCAAATATCTTCTTTCTCATTGTACGACTCAAAATAAGAATAGCAACATCAGTTCTACAATTTTTCATGAAAATTCTGCATATAATGAGAAATTAAGTTTAGCGTTGTATTCATTTCGTTTTACAGCTATTTACGAAGTAATAATAAATGCTTTGAGCAAAAAATTATACAAATTTACAGAAATGTTTCATCATTTTTGATGCCGCTGATTTTTCTTTAACATTATTTTTTTTTAATGTTTCTTAACTCCTGAAGATTTTACATATTTATTTAAAACCATTTATTAAAATGCCCAGCTTCGTTAAATCCATTGTGTAGCTTTTTGTTATACAAAAATACTGATAAAAGTATTTTTTTTTATAAAAAAAAAGTTTTATATCAATTTAACTAAAAAAATATTTAATAAATGATTCCAACAATCATGGCACAGTAGGATACTACGTAATATATATTACCAATAAAATGAAATACTGTAGCTGGCATATTTCCTTTGTTCCCAATAAATCTGCATCCCACTTACCTTTAAATTTTAAATTAGTTTCAAATTGTTTTTCTACAGTTTGATAAAAAGGGAGGATGTAGTTTTTCCTTAATTTAATGTAATGTAATAAATTTAAAACTGAGCTGAAAAAAGTAAAGAGTTAAAAGCAACCATTTCAGTAAAAGAATTAAGAATATCTGAAACACAAATTTAATATAAAAATGGAAAGCAGATGGCGTTCTTATCAAATTTACCGTAACGTGGGCCGCCCTTGGAAGGAAAAGTAAGTGCCCACATTCTTAATACTTAAATTCAGTTAGGAGTGATTCTAATAAGCTTGGGAAACTCAGAAGATTTTATCCTTTTAATAAATATGATTTTACAGGCCTCTTTTACCTTAAATGATAAAATAAACTAATATAAAATTAAATTTATTTCATATTATTAGATAAATGTGTCGACAAAATCTATCTTCTATGTGTGTTAATATTTTCCTCGGTAACGTAGTCGAAAGATTTTATTTCTGGTTATTGAAGTATTTTTCCGGAAATGCGATTTTCTTTTATTTCTAAGACGAAGGAGTGAAAATCATTTCGTCATGAACTGTTTTTATTAATTAATAATGGTATTTTTATATTTAAAAAGAAATAAATTACTGCTAATTGACTTCGGCATTACTGTTATTACACCCATTTTTTGCAACATGTTAGCATTTTCTCAGCTACATGAAATAATAAAATATTAATAAAAAATGTTTATATATAATGTTTCATTCTCTAAGTCAATTTGTTCCCAAATATGTTTCTGAGAAACCCTGGGGGTCTTTGTGACATCTGAGGGAGTCAGCAGTGAAAAAGACTGTAAGGGATAATTGGAAAATTCAAATTAATTTGAGGGTGCATGGACAATATTAGAGGGTACACAAAAGTTTTATAATACAAAGTAAAATATTTATAACCCATTTCCATTATAATGAAAGTTATAATAAATTCATAATGATTTTTACTTGTTAAAAAATTTAGAGAAAGCTTAAAAATTTTGGAATAAAATTCTTTAGATAGGTACATAAAGTACAAGTAATGCTGAACGTAGCATGGTGGAAGTATGGCCGATCGCGTTTGTGACATTTTATTCAGGTTCAGTACCGAAATCTCGCCGCTGCATTCAATAATGTCTAAAATATTGCAGTGGTATATCTAACACAAAAGTATAATTTTGTTTTGTACATGATGTCCACAGTGAACTAAATGCAACAGATAACCATCTTATTGCCCCCCCCCCATCTGAAGGAAAAGGAAAGGTATTTCTGGGTTTAAAGGCATAAGATATAACTATATATATATATATATATTCCAATTTCTTCCTGCTTTAGCACAGTAGGTTCTAGTACTTCTTCATGTATATTTTATTTTACTATATATATATATATTTATACTACTTCAGATGTAACAATGTTTTATTTATACTTAAGGGGACATGGCATGATTTATGCAAAAAGTTTTAATTTCATGAATTTTTTCAAAATTTTTTAGGTCGCCTTCTATGTGTGTATACTATGTTAAACAAATTTTGTGCTCGAAAATTCATAAAGAGCTAGCCATTTCATTTTTTAAGGAAAAAATTTTTAATTTAACTACTCCTCCTGCAAAACTGTACGTATACGCATGAAATTTTATTTACAAGTGCGTCAAACTTTGTATTACAAAAGATGGTATGGATTTTGTGCGATAACATGATTGGTATTCGTACAGTGTTTCTTTTTATGAATGCTTATTGAAAATTCCGTCAAAAATGTATAAATTCTTAGTTCAATTATTTTTAAAAATTAAACATTGTTTTGATTCAAAATTGCATGCCAACTTTTATTACATTTACTGTTAGCAGTAGGTAAAAAAAATATTCGAAGCATTTGGCACAATAGGAAAAAAGCCTTAGCATTTTAAATGAAGACAAGCTAGTTATTTTATCTTTCTGAGATAAGTCAGTTTAAAGTTTTGATTCGTCATAGAGATGTGAAAAAAAATGAACCCAAAAGCTATCATAATTGTGCGTTTCTTACGTTTAAAGCTTTCACATTTTTTGTGAGGTTATAGAAAAGTATATAGAGAATAATCTAGACTAAAAAAAGTAACACTTGAATTTTTGGCCGATTTTTGTCAATTGATTCGTATTGTGCCCCTTAATATTTATGTTAACCTTTACCTAACAAGATTTTAAAGTTTAATTTATAATGTTCTGCTATGCATTGAAATAGTTATTACACTTAAGGAAAGGGAGGAGGGTTATGGCCAAGTTTTGGCATAAAAAGAGGCCCATATGCACAGCAAAAAATTGAGAACCTTTACTTTAAGCTTTTTTTTAATATATTTAATATGTTAATTTTGTTGGATTCAATGTCACAAATATCTAACTGTATAATGTAATACTGATTGCTGAACAAATGAATCCTATGAAGATTCTCCCGCTGCTGCCGTTTAGCATTTAGGAAAATGTTTACGAAACCCACCATCATGCTTGCTCTCGGATAACCACAGCTAAGGGTTCAACCCGCTAATCCTCTACGGTGAAAGGCTCTTCAAGATCTCAAAACGATGTTGTAAATGATCTTGAATTCTCAGCCATATTAATTATATTTCGTCTATGCCTTATCTTCCCTAAGATTTAGCCTCATGCAAGTTCCTTTAGATGTTACTTGTTGGGTTATTTGTTATTCAAAGTAGTATTCAAAAGTTACAGGATTGAGTCTATAACTAAAAAAAGAAATATTACCAAATTGCTGAGACACATCCTTCTTCGAAATAAGATCCTTGATAAAAGACATACTTTTGGCATCTCTTGTAAATGTCATCGAAACATTTCTGGAATCCATTTTTAGCCGTGTGCTTTAATTCAATCTGCGATACATTTTTATTTTCATCTGCAGATTGGAATCGATGACCCTGAGAGCGACGTACTAGTTTAGGAAATAGTTTGATGTCACTGGGGTTGAGCTCAGAAGAGTAAGGAAGATATGGCAAAACAGTTTTTTTCGTTTTCGCCAAATCGTTGTTGAAGCCTGTTTTTACGTACTGACGCAGAAATCGTTTCAATGTTTTCAGTGTGCGGAAAGTATAAGGACGTACTAAACTTTCATCGTCTTCGGCACATTTCCTGCCTTCTTTGAAAAGTCGATGTCACTTAAAAGATCGAATTCACGATAATGGATCACTGCTGAATATATGCTTCAATACTTCGAAAGTCTCCATGGCATTCTTTCCCAAGCGAACACCAAATTTGATATTCATTTTCTGCTCTACATAAGTTTATTTTCTTTCAATCACCGGTTACTAAACGCATCTGCCTAGAAAATGCTACGCCGTGGTGAGCTAACGATTACTTGATTCGGGGCAAATCACTTTTAGAAAAGGAGCAGAAAGCAGTAACACAGAAACGTTATCGTAGACGCTCTACTGCAAAATATTTTCACGCTATAAGCTCAGTGCGGGAACTTTTGAATCCTATCTCGTGCATAGTACAATAAATTAACAAATCAGCATTACCTAACTTGATGTAAAACATACAAACGCTTTTACAGAAATACTGAGCGAACACTACCAGCGTGCTTTGTTATATTCGAACACTTGCCCACTAGTCCTGTAGCAAATAAGTGCATTTCGGTTCCTTGGTTGGTCTTCGGGTAATAAGGCTTCAAAAATCTGTAACAAACTCTAAAAAATAAAACAGTTACTTGTTGATATTGTTCAATAATGCAAAATTCGATTATTTATTTCAATGATTCAATACTCTACAAAAGTCTGAAACATTATTAAAAACTAAATTAGTGATTTTTTTTTTTTTTTTTTTTGATAATGTTCAAGTAAAACGAAATTCGATGATTTATTTCATTGATTCAAAGAGTGATAGTTAAAACCATATGTAATATTTGATAGAAAACTGCAGGAAAATTGCTTCGATGTAATTTGTACTCGGCATTTACAACAATGTAATATTTCAATATTAAGAGTTGCAACAGCGTATCTGGAAATATTTTCGCCCTATAATAATAATTATGATATAATTCTTAACATATTATTATCAGACGATAAATAAAATAGTAGCTCAGTAACAAGAAATGTTCCACTATTCTAATTAAAAATAACAGTTTTCTGTGACAAATGACATCGGTTACATAATTATTATGCTATAAAATGCCTCATTATACATATATTGTTAAATGACTTTATTAATAATGGGATCTTTGTTTATATTCTACTGCATTTCTTCATCTCTTAAAAATTTTTTTAAAAAGTAAAAGAATCACAATAACTTTGATCATTACATAATTCTTCATGTCAAAGAAACATTTTTTTTCTTCATAATAAATTTAAGTCTTAAAATACCATAGGAGATTTAATATTCTTTCTTTATTAGTTCAAAAGTAAATTAAACTAATATTGAGTTTTTAGTATTTCATAACTCTTAAAAAATGCATGCTAGATTATTAACGGGATTAATTATTTGCTATATTATTAATTAACTTTTTTATGTTTTTGCAATTTTTATATCGATAAAGTTATTTAATTTACAAAATTCTAACTCATTTATAAAACTAAATACATAAATACAAAATATATTTCTATTTGAATAGTTAACTGGTATGTAGCTAAGGAGCAAGGATATCAGAGGAACTAACTTGCAGACTGGATGCTGTGAGAATTAAATTCAACAATGTATAAGAAAAGCTTTACAACAATTCTATAATTATTGAATATACTTTTATGAAATGTTTTAATAAGCAAAATTATTTGTAAATAAGAAATAAGCTAAAACTTTTAATAGAGTTTTAACAACAAGTATCGGAATAACAGCAAAATAGAAGTTTAAACATTTAGATATTCGGAGCTCATGCGTATTCTAACACTGCAATTTAGACCTTAAAATATTATTAATCTTTGCCAATGTATAAAACTACCAGTGTGTGTGTGTACATGACTTTCATGCTAAATATAATTTTATTTATAGAACAATGCTATTATTACAATGTATGCTGAATAAAACCTACTCTATAAAATAACGAAGAAGACTTGATGTAAAACATTTATAATCTATGGATCATTTCAAATACTAAGATTAATAAGTTTGTTAAGCAACTATCTGCCAATTAAAATGTTATTAATGACGTATTAAATACATTTAGAACAAAAATGTCTTGGTTCCACGTTCCTGCCTTTAGAAATGTGTAATTTATGAGGCTTAGCGTCAGCAGTTTAACAAGAGAATGATTACGATTACTTTCATCTTCATCAATGTTTGCATGATGTCCAGTAAATAAATGATTGATCCATGCAAGCTTATTCGTCATTTATCTTCATTGAACCAGGAAAGTACTTAATCAACATAAAAGCCACTTCCTTGAATCTAAACAACGGACATGTTGAACGACTACTCCTAGATTATGTTAAAAGGGGATCAAAAACCGGGATTTGTTCTTGGATCGATTTCGGCTAAAAACACTTTTCAAGATTAAACTCAAGATAACGCATTAATCCATAACCATTATGTATATTGTAATTGAATAGGGATATTAGGGACTTTGTGTTTCATCGATGGAGATGAATATAAATACATTATCATTATAAATCGATAATGATAAACATACGAATCATCATGATGCATTATGTTAGAAATATAAGCGTGTGTCTTCACTTATGCAATATTTATACATATATAATCATATATTTAGGCAAATATTTGATTAAAATAGCTTCATAACTTACGAAAGAAATGAAATTATTTGATTTGATTTGCATTATACGAGTATTATATCTCATTTGATGAATGTTACAATAAGCAGTTTGAAAGATTAGTACGAGGGGGAAATGTTAGCATTTGTTTAACCAATTATGTACGTATTTCGTAAATAAAAAAAAGTCATATTGCTTATATTTTATATTATTTATATAATTATAAGTTTCTTTTAATTTGTTTGCCTCAAACAGTAACTTTAAACCAAACATTACTTTAGATACTGAATATCTTAATCGAATTCCAGCAAATATCAAACCTAATACTACTGATTTTCTGACATGAAATTACGAATAATACATTATACACTATATAAAAAAAAATTATAATAAGATGACAATGCTATCATATTATCCCGAAATAATGATTTAAATATAATGTGTGTCAAGCAAAAATAACGTTAAAAATATTTAAAACTAAATTTTCTAAAATCTATTATTGATATGTAATTTTCTCATCAGAAGGAATATTGTGATAACTTTACAAATATTTCATACAAATTTAAGTTGAAAATATCTTCATAAAGAAGATTATAACTCAGCTTATCTGAAGCATTAACACAACGATTAATAACAATTAGAAGTTTAACGCATTGTAAAACAAAATCATCATCATTTAATGAAATAGAACTTCCTGATTAAACATTTTACATTAACAAATTTGTGGAATAAAGTGATTAAAATGCCATTGGAATTTAATTCAAGTCAAGCGAAAAAGAATTCTAAAATTTGAAGTGGAATTCAATGGTGGTATTTTGCCTATATATTTTAATGATTCCACATTCTTATGAAAATGAAAACTCTAGGGTTTATTAAGCGAAATTGATAGTAAATAACATAATTTTTTTTTACAGAATCTGTCACGTGAGGAAAAAGTGAATAATATGTTTACTTTCGAAAAATTTAATATACGTATACTTTATTAAAGAAAAATGAAAATAATATGTTTTGAAGGTATTTCTCCTTTATTTTTATTACATTCTTTATTTTTATTTTCGGAATTTATCTTCCTTTTTTGTAGGATTTTAATTTTTTATGCGAGCGCTGTACCCTTAGCTATGCCAATTATTTCAAGAATTTTCGAGTTGCTTACTGCTGCATGAATTCTATCAAAATATTATTTATAACAAATGTGTTATATGTAGCGGGAATAACTAACTCTCTCTTTTCATTTAAGTGCAATATAATGTACGATAAAAGTTTCCTCGTCATAAAAATAAATGCTGACATATTTATGGTACGGTAAAACAGGTGTTAATAAAAGAACCTGAGAGTGTCATATTTATTGCTGTATAAATTGCGTTTTACTGCTCCATAATTTTATGTTTCACGATACAATAGATTTTTAAGTTGTATATGGCATGAACACTTTCTTTCCATTTTTAAACCATGTTCAGGTGTTTATATATATTAGTTTCGGAGAAAATTTGAAGCAGATAA